>JAQGBY010004977.1:0-15487 GCA_034698785.1 Mycogona germanica | reverse complement strand
CCCGGGATCGAAATTTTCGAGAGCCCGCGCCGGGAATCGAACCGGGGACCGCCGAAACCACAGTCAGTCGCTAAACCGACTGGGCTACGACGAGACAGAGTGGTTTAATAAAATCGGGACCATATATATTTTCTACCATTTACTTATAAATTGATTTCAATTTTATTGGACTTGTGTCTACTAATGTGTTTTACATGGCTCTAGGCACCTGGGCACATTATTTCAACATGATATATTTGTGCAATCATAATGTGTTTTGCATCGTTAGAATCATAAAATCTTCTTGTTTAATAATATATCAATTTTTTTAAATTATTTCGGTTAAAAATAGTTATCATGATGAGTTACATTGACCATCTTACTGCTACATCCCACGTAACCAGTTAGTCAAAGTGGTAATTTGTGAACCAAAGGTTCAAGCAACAGTCGTTCAAGCTTCAGAATCTGTAAAGTTGCAGTCTGCAAGTCAAATAGTGAATCTGCTAAAATATCATCGAGCGAAGTCAAGTATACTGTATCTAAGCTTGAGGAGCATATAAGAAGTTTACCCTGTTATTTTGGCAATTTGATGAACCATAAAGGAGAAAAAATAAAAAATTGAAAATTTTGAATTCCAAATAAGATTAAAATGACCCACACAGATTTTGATCTGGAGAGTCATTTTTGTTCAGATTAGTGATGTAAAAATGAAATTATTTGAACAATGAAAACTCAAAACCACCACTCAAAAGTCTGACGATTATAACCGCCAGGTGGCGTTACTTCTATAATAAACAAGGCTGCTCGCGTTGAGCGGAATGTGTGAACTACTCACTTCACTACAGTAGATTTTAAAAAAATAATGGTACCGGAAATCAAACGACCACCATCCGATAGACCAGCAAGGCTCACCTTGAAGTATCAGCTTTAGACAGTCAGCGCCACTTCACGCTCAACGTTCGCTCGCTCATTCGTGCTCCCAACCGATCCCGCTCTAATGCGAAAGGCGCCGAGCGCATCGCCCAATCCGGCATCGTAAACTCTTTTAAGGCCACACTAAAATTCGTAGTTGCTTTTGACGACCCTGTCGTAAGTGTTGGCGAAATCTTAATAAACAGCCAAAGTCGTAGCAGCGCAGTCGCTCGCGCGACTCTTTCTCTCTCCAAGACGTTCACCAATTGGCCAAACGTTTCCGCTCTATTCCAAAACTCGGATTATATTATAGCAAAGGAACGCCAAACTTTGAGAGCAGTAATTATTCGGAAGTTAAAATAGTCTACTCGAGCCTAGTCGTTGCAATAAATAACTTTCTCTACAGGAGGAGCGCCGCCTCCCCCCCCAAAAAAACCTAAATTAATTAGATCTCCACGGCAAACTTCGCGTCGAATAAACGCTAGGATTATTACAATTTAATTATTGTCTGGTTGCCAGTTCACAGCGACCGCAAACAGCCAAACGGGAAACAGTTTAATGTCCGGTAATCTCGAGTTCAATTCCGAAACGGTCGCGCAATTTCGCCACCTCGTCCAGTCCAGGGGCGATATTCTTGTGATTTTCCTTTCGAATCTCCTGAAACTTAGTAACGATTTCGTACCGAAATAGATTCATTTGACACCTTTGCACCTTTCAATTTCCTCATCAATGTCGAGCATTTAGTTTGATTCTTACATATTGATGTGCTCGCGTCGGTATTAAATACTCTTACACTGAACTCGTTACGAAACGAGTAGATAGGAAAACCACAAGAATACCGCTCCTGCTCCAGAACGCTATCGTGTTTATGTAAGGGGGAGTTGGACAGCAGGCACTTGTTTATAGGATTAAATGGCCGTGTATGTCATACGGAACGGGAGGGGGATGAAATTAAGCGTAAAGATCGCAGTGTGTCGCTATTTTGTTACTCGGGAAAAAGCGTCGCCGAACACAAAAGACGGTCATCACTACTCCCTATAACGCTCCTGCCTAAAGCCGCCAATTAGCATACGTTCTAATTATAGCGCAGCAGACACCAGAAACAATCAGTCCTACAGCAAAATCGCAAGTGTTTGTTTCATTTCTCCGGCAACTACCAATCTAATTAATAGAATTAAGAGGCCAAACGATATGCTCGGCGAAAACGTTTATGCTGTCAACACAGTTAAAGCAGAGTACGTTCACATGCTAATACACCGAAGATAAGAATTTCAGGGCACAAAAATATCTATAAAAAAATAATCAGAATAACATTGTGTGCACATACATTTATATACATGGTGCCCAGCAATTAACTTCCAATAAATAACAGCACATCGCTGTACGTTGATTGGCTCTCGCTGATAACTGGAAGACGTGAAGACAAGACGGTAAGATTACAACAAAAATCCCCATCCCAAGATCTGTGCTGTAGGCGACGCCCTAATTAATGTCGGATGGAATTCCCGAGGGTCACCGACGGGGAGGAAAACTGGTGCAATACGACGATAGAAACACTGTGTCGACACTGCTGTGGCAAAAACGCATATGTCACGCGTCAACGATATTATATGGAATCTATCACTGTCATCGCGGGGGTGAGAGCGCCCCAAGAAAAGAAAAAAAGAATCATGCAAATAAAACAATTTGAAAAGACGTGGAAAGATATTTATCACCACGCTTTTCAAATATATCATAAAAAAATGTGACGGAATGACCAATGGCGTGTGACACTATTTAATTAAATTTTGCGAACGACGCTCGAGTGACGATCGAGTATTTTCGACGCGATCTCTATCGTTCTACGATTAATCTGGAATTCGAGAGCTTGCAAAAAAAATCTTTGATGGAGCTGCGGTCTCATGTATACCGTGTAACCGTGTATAGCAATGTTCGTGGGATTCTAGACATATGTCGCTCCGGCCTCGGGCATAGAACTTCCCATAATACAGAGAAGATATTTTTTATGTTAGCGCTTCTGTAATCTAGCCGGTGTCAAGCAACATTACGTTGACACTTACCTAAAATAATTGGGCTCTCGTTCTCCCCTCTTACTACTCTTCACTCTCAAAAAGGCATGTTTTTTCAACATTGTTTTTACTGTGAGCTGAGAGGTAACTTCTTACACATTGTCGAAGTGCTGGTGCCTTAAAGGCGTCTGACTCTACGCTATAAAAAAAATGAATCGTCTAGGGACACCATCACCTTCTTCGACATTGGTAGGCGATTAAGTGGCAAGGGTCAAGAATGAAAAGAACAGAAAGGATAGATTCCCGATTGCCCAAAGCTCACGAATCAATTAAACTGTGTCTTCTTTGAGATTGCGCAACTTCCTACGTGCCCATGCAAAGAGTTTTTGGCCGATAGGTAGGCCACGATCGCGCCATCTTCGCCAACGCGAACGGGACCTGGAGGTTACCGTCTTGCAATTAGCATCAGACAGAGACGAAGTGCGTGCGGCGTATTTCATCAAACATGGCCGATGGCATTTACCAGCACTTCGCTAATAAATTTGTTCATGCGAACACAATGCCAGGTCTTTTTATGTGTGCAATTTCTTGAGGATGGGCAAATTGTATAAAAATGAGCCGACCCCGAAATTAGGGAAACGTCGTGCAATGATATACAGGTGCCATTACAGGTGCGTTTACAAGTTAATACAATTAAAAGTTCGGCAGGCGAGTACTTTCATTCCGCTCGTAGAGTGTTCTAGTTTTATGTCGGTTAGTACAGGCTGTTTGCGCAGTTTTATTTAATACATTTAACCATTCGAGTCAATTACCATCCCAGGCAACATAATTAACATTGGGTTACGTAAAAACCCGCCGTGTTTTAGCTGACGTAGGTTTCGTTTTAAACGTAAATGAACTGCAGACACAGATAAACTCGAATGTAGCTCATAACAAGATACAATAATGTTTTTACCGCCGCATCAACCGCAGATAATAGCCAGTCTCGGCATATTATATGCATATTCAGAATCACTCTACCACCAAGGACAAATGCAGCACTGAATATAATGGCCTCTGTGGTAAACTGACTTATTTCATTCAGGGATTTAAAAAAATTCAGTTTGAGGGAAGAAGAAGTCGGTTGAGTGATTAAATTACATCAATCATAAGAAGTCATTCGGGTCAGAATCAAAGTTATGAATTCACGGTCACGAGGTGCGGACAATGCGCGTGGAGGATGAAGCATGTGCGGACCCTGTTGCCGGCGTCTTATACGACGGAAGAGAGAGACACGCCTCAGGTACGGACGGCGGACCAGAGATTTCACATATGATAAGTCATGTTTCTAACGAATCAATATATCGATGTAGTTTGTCCAGAAACGTACCCTTTGGTTCTGGCAAACCGGGAATGCCAGCAGCGATCAATAAAATACAAAGGCAATATGCAAAAGAAATATTAAAAGTATCAGTCGTGAGATCACCTCCACACACCCAGGATGGAGCCCAGCAGACGCGACCAGAAGCGCAGATAGGTGACACGCTTATTCATTCATGGAGTAACACGTTTAGAGCGAGCGAAGTGATTATTTGTGACGTGCGGTACAGTGGTATACGTGTATCAGATACATGTACAGAGCGAGCGGTTTAGATTTCGCCAGAGAAAAAAAATTGCTTTCTCTCTTCCTTTTGAATTCGAGGAGCCGGCGTGAAGGGGGCCACATTTACCGCTACTCAATTTTCGCAGTAGGCTACTACTCCATAGCGAAATCTCGCCTCGATAAAATATATTGGCGTTCAAGATAAGCGAGGAGCTGTCAAGCAACGAGGCCCATCTCGACTGACTTTCAACTCGATAATGTCTCCATTTGGGAAGGGGTTCTCCATCATCTCTCCTGAGAGTTACAGGCCTGTCTAGTCGTGAATATCGACTCGTTTTCCTCTGCAGAATAACAAAATTTGTATCCGTTGGCAAATACATAAATATTAATGTTTTTAAGCCTACACATTGATTTTGTTTCGTTTTAATGAGAACAGAAATCTGCATGCAGTTAGTAATTTTATTTGCATTTGCATACATATTGTTTCGAAGTATTCATTAAAATACTTTCGTAACAGTTTGCACTCGTAACATCCTTCATAAAGTTAAATCCAAAATCGCAACCCATTTAAGTAAGATATGGGTAAGAGACCGACTCGTAGTGCGATGGTCCTGGGTTCAATTCCCAGCACGGAGTTCTCATTTATTCGGTACATATTCAATAGATCCGGTTAAAATGTGTGTCCTTCGAATAATGCAAAAATGTGTCGAGAAAAGACGAAAAACCTAAATTAACATAAACTACGCAGACGTTTGTTTGCAAAATCTGCACATCTAAATCTTCAAAATGAATTTCATTTGCCGGTAAAAATTCTTTCTTGTAAACAGTTTGTCTGTACAATATCACATTTGTAATGAATTAGGTTGGTAAGATTTAGACAATGTTGGTATCTAGTAGCTGCACTAGTATTTCTTGTCCGTAAACGCAGCTCCCTTTTGTCCCCGCAAGCATCGCGTTTGGCAGAACCAATGATACAATTAGGCGGGTACCAGGTTGCGTTTCGCCAAAGACACAAGCCGGTAGTTAGCTGCTGGGTAAAATTTGAAAAGCGTCACCAGGAGTGCAATTTTGGCTCATGAACGGTCAATTTATAACCGCACGGCGCCGTTCGAGCGGCAGCCGCGTTTGACCTCCGCTGGGCATTTTCACTGCAGTACTCAGGTGGTTTGCTGAAAGCCAACTATCGGGCGGAGCTTCTGGGGCCGTGCGGCGCTCGCCATATAATCATTACTTGTACGTGCACGCCAAGGCCGGTGCTCCTCTAACAAAAGGAGATGAAAGCGATAGACATGAGAATACAGTGAAACGCCATCACGGACGCCACAAATACTCTCGCAAGCGGAAGACCAGAGGAAAAATTCGTTTAAAGGAAAACTTCACATCCATATATCTTGGTTTTTTGGTCTGTAAAAAAACCAACTAAGATAACTTATTTTGAGCCAGCCTGCTACAATCATTTGAAGGATAAAAATAAAAGATGTACTCGTAATACAGAAAACACAACCGAAATACTGATGTCGCGAATACAGTTTTTTTACCCGCCACTAACCCGACAAATTAGAGGAACACTAAATTTCGGGAAATGATGAACATAAATATTCCAGTGTATTTTTTATATTTTTCGATACAAATGAAGTTATCCGTGAGTATCATAAAACCGACCGTATAAAACCCCATATCTCTTTAATGCATTCTTTAAAGAACCAGACATCTCATGCATCTTCTTTGCTTTGTTGACACACCGATAAGAACGGAGTTCTAAGCGTGGCGTCACGATTAATGAAGTTCTGAGACAGTAGGCACTGTAAGGCTTGACTTTAATCTAGTAAGGAGAAACAAAACTAAATAGGCTTGATATCAGACCTTTCTGTCGAAACATAGCCAACCTACCATCTATCTATCCGTACGTCTCTTTCGCGGAATTGTCTTTCTCGCAGGTAGCCAAGTGCCTGGCTCGTTAAAAAAAATATTACGGAAAACTGTGGTGTCAATTGGCAAGTGGGTCTAGCGAATGCAAAACGTTGCCCGCCGCGTATGTGTCTCACCAACTGGCCCAACGAGAGACACAAACACCAATTTGTGAAGTCTTTTATTTGTATCTTAGACGCGCCGTGTAGATATTATGAGAAAGAAAATGACTACGCGCGCCGCGTAGCAGCCTTGGTGACCTTCCCCCGATTGTTTTGATTTTCTCCACCGAGTCCCGAGCGCCCATTAGAATTTCTGTTTGCGCACGGTACAGTGGAAGCAGAAAAAAAATACATACCGCGGTAGCCGCATTAAGACGATTTAGCGAGAACATTTCGCCAACCCCACACCAACGTCCCGCCCCCACGTTCATGTACATACACACACACGTATCGAGTCAGGCAACCGAAGAGAATAAAATAAATAGCAAAATAATGAAAACACAGCGCTAATAGTTCCCTACGATATGATGCTAATGATTTACGGCAGCAAAAGGCCTGCGAATATACCGACATTGCGTCCACCTGAGACCGGATTCCAAAATGAACACCTTTTAATTATTTACAAGAAATTATCTTGAAGGTAAACAGCTTGGATGCACAAACTGAGGAACCCCGCAATCATCCCAAACATACGATATCCAATATAACAAATTCAACAATAGGTTCGTGTACATGTTTTTATTTGTTCAGTTAATTTTATGAATGCGGTCTCATGTGGACAACATGCTGATGGATTTGGTCTAGTACTTGCATCAGTCTTCTACGTTTATTTTTGTAATGAGACCAATGGATTCATTTTTGTGTAAAAAATGAGAAACTGCGATGCCTCCAATTCGATCGCAATTAGAGCTAAAACTGACGTCTCATGGATAACATGTTATGCATATAACTATAGCAGCCGAATTTTTTACACTCAATCGCTAAATAACAGTTCTATGGAATGGAAATCGTAGCCACATTCATTTCTTCGCAACTCTGGTTTTCAACCAATTACGCAATTCTGTCATCGACACTCCGGTCCAATCTTTTCCCCAAATACATGAGGACGCCAGGTCCCAAGACAGTTATGCCAAAATGGAGCCACGATTTTTTGTCTCCGTCTTTTTTGTGTATGCGCAGGACCAAGAAAAGACTCTCGTGAAAGGGACGACGGGACGAAAAAAAAATGGAAGCCGATGAGGCGAACGGATCTCAGACTACATCATCAACGTGGAAAGAGGCGATTAATGCTGTCAGGCCAACGGCAGAGATGATTACAAATACTTTCTGTTATTGGAGATGCCACAGAAGCTTATTGCCGAAACGCCGGGCAGAGATTCTGTGGGAGCGGGGGCACCGAATGAGACAGCCACTCAAGACGAAGACACAAGGAAAGAGGGGTGTGGGGGCGGCTGGGATAAAAAAAAATAGAGACGCCAGTAATCGAGGTCGACGGAAGAAAAGCTCGCAGATAATTCTGAATTAAGAAGCCATGTCTTCGTGATGGTGAATTCGCGAGTCGAGGTATATATCGCATACATTAGAATTAATGAACGAATAAGACCCTTTGTTATTTGATAAGTCGGGCGATATCGTGGAAAGATTATGCCTGTGCTTAAAAAAACACTACCTAAAGAGGATGTAGCGATTAACTCCTTTTATAAAGAGCATTAACGCAAAATGGTGGCATATCAGATATTCTATTTCTCTCCTCCTATTTTTACTCCCTGGCATTTTGCCTATTTATAATTATTGGTGAACCAACAGCATTCCCTCTTGGATTGGAAACTCAGAATCTCACAAATTTATTTTTGTAATCGACTGTCCCCTAGATTAACAATTTCAAGTGTGGTGTAGTGGTTTGCGGATTGGATTTCTGGCAACGGTAATCGCGAGTTGGATTCTTGGCGCGATCTTTGCCTTCCTTCGGTATGGAAGTAAAGACCTGACCCGTGTCCGCATGATATCAGGTACATTTTAAATATTGATATATACAGGTATTAAGGCAAGAGGGAAATTGCAAATAATCTGAAAACGTGTTTTACTTGTCACTTTATAAATATCTATATTTTCTATTTCTAAAGAATTTAAGCTCTATTTAATACAAACGATAACATCAACTCTTTCACACGCGGAAACACAATTAACTCTACCTCTTAATTTTAAATAAATAGCTGTTTCAAATAATTTGACAATCCAAAGTATTCAAATAAATTATTCTGATGTGGGCGCTGTGCATCTTCACAAGGTCGCACAATTTCGTCATTGGGGCCGGTGCATGAGCTTGCGCTTATGCCATTATGTGTTCTTATATTTTAAACTTTATTGACAGTGACATTTCAATCCTTCTGGATAAATGTATTTCCGGATTTGGAAGGCCAGGCCAAATATTTGCCATGTTTGCATCCAGCACGCGTCCAAGAAACAGCTGTAAACGTCAGAAATTCTGAAAATTATCGACAAAGAACTAAAGTTGTTTTGATGGAACGACAGAATTTTTTATAGCCGTCGTGCCCGATCGCGCCCCACTAAAATTAAGCGCATCCCGATCGACCCGAAACCCTATCCGTGTAATGCGTCTCGTCGAGCATGTACTTACGGCTATTTACGACCCTGAAAATGCGGAAAAATGACATTGTTGACATGGGGCGAGCCAACGACGTGGTGTTGGCCTCTCTTTTCGCCTCCTTTTGCCTTTTTCCTCTCTCGCCAAGACGCCATGCTCGCGCCCATTCGTGCCCCTTGTGGAATTTCTGACAATACACAGCAGCAAATGCGTTTGTAAATTGCTCATACTCGACAGCGGCTTTGTACGATATACAATCATGATGTGGGGACAACTGGGTCTATTGTCCAGGGCATCTGACCCTTCCAGGGAGGCTCGATTGACAGAATTGACTTTCCATTATGCTACAGACTTATGAAATCGTTAAAAATCAAATTGTTAAAGGTAAAAATAAATTGAATTCGAATTTCGATGATATTAATCTAAATCCTAGTTCCACATATTTGACTCGAATAATAATTACGAGTTGGTTTCGACTAAATGTATAAAACAAAATAATATAAATAAGACGTCCAAAGGGCAGCTGATCATCGCAGTGGTGTTGCGTGAAATCGGAACTGTCTACCTTGGGTAATTATAAATATTAATTTTCCACGGGACATGTGGATGTGGTAAATTTGTTGGAAATGAATCGTCATCGTCATCGTCATAGTTGATAGCACTGAGGGGTACAGAATCTTCCTGTTGTGATCCGTCACTTCAGTGAATTCATCATCATCAGTTGACATAGTTGATCGTCATCATCATATTTTCCCACGTTTTTCTAGTTTAGTTAAGTGTTATCGCCAACACTTGTTCGTCTTTTCTCGCCCAGCGCTGCACAGCACAGCTTTCATTTTATTTTAAAATAATAACAGTTTAACGATGATTCGAACAAAAGCAGAAAAACCAAAGATGAAAAACATTATTAAAATTATAATGACCGAAATCCGATCAAACGCCTTTAAAAAATATTATGTGCTCAATTTACATTATCTTAAGTTTACTGGATTAAATTAATATTCACAGTCCTCTTTTCGTCAAAACTGAAACAGTGGTAGTGGAGTCACCATCTATCGATACAAGTTGCCCAGGGTGTATTATTCAATGGAAAAGGCCCTGCGTTGATAAGGCGAGTGTAACTTGTAGAGACATCGAACCAGCCACCCAGACAATAAGCAGCCCCCAAATATAGAATAAAAGTTTACGACGCTCCGGGAATCATGATCGATGACGCAATATTTTCACAAGTCGAGAGCTTGGCCGAAAGAGAGAGAGAAGGAGCGAGAGAGAGAGAGAGCGCGAATTCACGCGAGACCTAATTCGTTGCTCGTTGAAAAGTTGGCCGACACCAAAGTGTGGCGACTATCGGAGGAACGTCAGAATGTCAAGAATCAGCTTAGGACTTGTATTATCTGCGCGCATCGTCTCGCAGTATGCGAAAGGCATTCAAGGGCAGCGCAATTTATGCGGAATGCTTTTGGATGCAGTTGGCCCCTGTGGATCTCCGCTTGAGGAGATTTGACGGACGCCGCCCAGTTGGGATGACGTCCTCCGCTCTGAGCATTTTTTATGTGTAAGGAGTGCCTCCAGTTGTTACTTTCGCCATAACGTCACCTATATAGCTTTAGCTCAACTAACAACGTTTCCAGAAATACTCGCTAGATGGCAATCCAGCAAAATTGGTGACCAATTACTTATATATAATCACCCTGCCTGGGACCAATCATTTTATCAATTAAAAAATATAAATATTTCAATTTATTAATTAAAGAATCTTAAATATAAATTGAATGAATATTATAAATGCGTTTGACCGATACAATAAATAAACCAATGAGCGTATCATGCGTAAATTTAAAAACCGAAAGGTCACGGGCTTATCTAAAAATACCTTTATTAAAGTTGTTCACTTTTTTCGTCCACATGAAAATACACATGCGTCCTGAAATTATTACTATTCGTGAAATACTCTTAGGATATTAAAAAGGGGTTGTTGTGTTCAAGTGGAGAAAAGTCATCTTTGGATTAGGACGTAACTTATTGTATTCTTGGCAATAGCAAAGTACAAAGGGTGAGGACACGACATGACGCCCGAACAACCTATTTTCTAATACAATATTTTATAGCGCCCGCAAATCCCTCCGTCTACCAGTATTTACGACGAGTATCCAAAGGTGGATAGCAAAAGTTGTCGTCGTCAATTGTCGTCCACAAACTGGGACGCTCAACTGGACTACGACATATTAAAAGTGACGCGGACAGGAGGTATGGATGGTGGAAGGAGGAGGAGGAGGAGGAGGAGGATGAGGGTGGCGTTGTGACAACGGCCACTATACAAGTATCACGAGCGAATGATACATGGCAGTGTCAGACACGCAAAAGCGGATTTAGGAGGTCAATGTTGGCTCCTCGATCATATATCCAGTTTCCCGAATGTATAACGCGCGCGCACCACGGACGAGCGTCTTGGTAAACGGCTATATTTCATGGCTTCTGCAGAAGCAAGCATCTTTTGCATCTGCGTCGTCGTCGTCGTCGTCGTCATCGTCGTCGTCGTTGCCGCCGCCGCCACCGCCTGGCACACGACGCGGCAAATTCTTCTCAGGATATGTAGTGTGTGGTCGGGACCGACCGCTAGAGGCTGCCGGGCATTTTGCGCGAGTCGAGCCCGCGTTCGCCGACGAGAAACCCCGGAGTGGAGGAAACATGACAGACGCTGGAGATATGGAAGGCCGATGACCGATTGTACGCCGAAGTTACGGATTTACGGTGTTTCCACATGACTGGTCCTAATTCGTATAACGTTGCAGGGACCAGATTTTTAAGTTTTTCACTTTATTCTCTCGCGACATCACGCATCTACCGTCACATATTTTAATGGATTTCTTTTACTTGCCTCCCCATTTTTATTCTTCCGTTTTATTCATACGTCACTTTCAATTATGTTTGACGTCAATTGAGAAAATGTCGAATAAAATATTTTTAGTAATATTTCCCATCCATTGTAGTATTCGCAGTTTGAAAGCAGAAGTAGTTTCTTTTTCACACAGCAGTCTAATTTTCGTAGTAAATCCAATATTAATTTTGAAACCAATAAATATAAGAAAATAAACTAATAGCAATGCGGAATATGACTGTATTTTGTTTAATTTCAAAATCTATTTTACTTATGAATTGTCATCATGAGCCTAACAAACAAACTACATGTATAATGCTATCATTCTGAAATTGATTAAATAAAAACACATTTATTATCACGCACATTTTTTGATAAAGTTAGAAATTGGTCAAGGAGTGTCAAAAGTCAATATTGTCGTTACTAAAAAAACAGAAACTAAAACAGAAGAAAAATATTTCCTGACGGCAGCAATATTTATGACGTTGGTTTGATCAAATGTTGTATTTCTTAAAAAGCGGTTTTTGAAGTTTGAATACCTAAGTAGCCGGTTCCAAGTCATCGGTCTTCCGAGCAAGGGAATGTACAATCCAGTCACAGGGGGGATGGTGTGGCGAAATTTTACTAGGTCGTGAGATACAAGCACACGGCACACACATACACATGCACACCCGAAGCCTACAGTAGTCCCGCACACACACACACACACCCCGGGTTGGGCTGGGGCGTGTGAAAGCGAAGACACCGCAGGACTTCGCCAAAAGAGAAAATCGAAGAACGAAACAGCTTAGCTGTTGGCCGACAATTTTTCATTTCGCGATATTTATTAGATGCCTCTTCTTTTCTTTTTCTCTCGTCGAGAGAAATAGGTGCCAGCAACCGCAGAAAGGCTGCTCGAAGTCATGCTGTATGGCGTCTCTACACTTGTACCTCAAGCCAATTCCATACAGTATTATTGTTCCGCGTCCTCTTGTTACCCGCCGCTGAACCGAACCACTTTTCATGAAATCTTTTCATGAAATCTCTTCAAATAAAATTCAGATAAATGATGTCGATTAATGAACACGTATCATTCGAAAAATGTCAGTTTGTTACGCAGTTGAATAAGATAATTGAGCAAGACAACAAATTAATAAGTTATTTTTTAGAACAAAGATACAAGATTGATTAGTTAGTGAAGAACTGTTCAGTATTCTTCGAGATAATTAAATAATTCTTGGTGGTTCGCTTCGGATGACCACATTGGTGGTGATCGTGGCCTCAAGAGAGTGCTGCATTTTTTGGCTCGCGAATCTTATTGTCTTTCCCCTGCCACCACACTTGGCTGGCGTCGTCCTAACATATTCAATATTGGAGCGAGGTGTATTGCGATAGTGTGTGTGTATGTGTGTTTTGTGCATCGCTTAACATCAATTGTCATTGCTCGCGGCAATTGTCGAGTATAATGTCGAAGACAAATGGATTATCGAGTCTACTATCTCCCCCACCACCATGGCTCGTTTCTATGCGTGCCTCGATCTCTCTCTCTCTCGCTCTCAATATCCATGACGTAAAAGCATGGAGACGAATTGAGAGCGCACATCGCATTTAGTCCGTGGCTCTGATACACGTTCGAAATCAATACAAACGTTCGTCGTTTCGAATTAATGTTTCCAAACTTATTAGGAACAACGCTCGGATCGTCGCCCGCCCAAAAATATGGTTTCTGTCGCACGCGGATTGGGGTAGAGTCGATCAAGATGACCGCCCGCACTTTTGGTGCCTGACTTAATCAGGGCTGCCACTGCTAGGACTTCCATAGTGTTGCCAGATACTAAACTGACAAATATAGAGAACAACCATAACATTCTCAGCCTTGCAAAAAAATATGCACTTTGAATAAGCCAGTACCGGCACGAGCAGTAATTTTAAAACTTAATTAGATACCGAGTTTCAAAATTCTTCTCATGCCATATACGTACTGCAAAAAATGTATTAAAATAAGACTCGCTGCAGCAGAAACTCATTAACAAAACTAAGTATCTAATATAACGCGCAAAAATAAATTATATTATTTAGCAAAAATGTATTTTGTTCCGCGAGAAATTATTTCCTTCCTCAGAGTTGAATGTAGGCGTTTTCGTAATCGCTTTTCTGAAAATATCCAATGTAATGAATGTTAAGTCTGGTTTCAGGGGCTGGTATTAGTTGTCTAAATATTTTTCAAAACCTTAATTACGATAACAACGTTGGAAACCAGAACGTAAATATTAATGAACCCGTTTCTATGGGGACGAGACAGAACTGTTCAACTCGCTCATTGTCGTTCCCTGCATCAACAAACCCACACACTGTACTGTATTCGTTCAGAAATTTAAGGTTATGCGCGCTCTTCGCTCGCTAAGACGGCCGAATTATCAGCGGCAATAAAATTGTATTAACTAATTCGCCGTTGTCCCGTCCATAAAATATTAAACAGATCCAACTGTTTTCAATGGTTCGGGTTTGTGTATTGGAATAGTAATTGCGTTTAACGGCTTTCCATTTCAATGGAATAGTCCCCGGCGAACTACTACCCCACTATTGCAGAACTTGCTTCCGTAATCGCTAATGTCTTTCATAGTTGAATAGCGAGTAAATACTGGCGTTTAATTGCGACCGCCCCTGCGAGTGCCAGTCGGCGGTTTACGAAGTGCGCAATAGGCCTACACACATATTGCATTTAGGTCCGACGTTATTAGTAAAATCTGCAATTATCGAGGCCGGCATTAAAAGTGTTCTAATAGCCGAAATGCATTCAGTGGCATGGAACCGACGGATCTTTGCGAAGAGGGCCCGCGCTTCACGCACGCCTTTTGCGCAAGCACTATCAAATTGGGGAGGTGGATTGGTGGGGATGGGGATGGAGAGACGAAATCCTGGTGGAGCAGGGGGGTTTTAACGGTTCTGTTTAGAAAGAGGCTGCGTTTGATTATCAGGCTAAGCGCTGCGAAAGGCCAAATACAACGATTTCAAATAACAGCGAGGCTATTTCAGCCGCCAATCGATAGAAGCATATTGCAGATAAAATAGATGTAACCGAGAACATTGAGGTTCAAGACAGCTCTGGATAAGATGAGCAAGGACAAACTTATATTTATATTACTTATATGTTTATTCGAGACTGACCAAACATGTACTTCGGCATGGATCGGAGACAACGTTTAAAAGAATTAGGGGCTGAGTGTGATATTGGAAAATGCCCAGCCATATTAATATTATCAGTCATATTTATTATTTAAGAATGTCGATCTGTCGTTGGAATTGAATAAATTATATGTAAACTTTCAATTAAATTTCCGTTGACCTTTTAAGAAATTTATTGGAATTAAATTTAATATTTTTGACAAATCACATCATGGCTATATTTGAATGCATCTAATATTAATTAATCCGACACTAAACTGAACGTCCATATAATATTTGTTTTCAATATTTTATTTGTTTTTAGTATTTAAGAAGATAGAATTAGCTTTTTTAACATTTTATTAAATACAGAGTAGATGAAACTGATAAACTTTTTTTTTTTTTTTTTTAGTTTCCATCAACTGTAGTCAACCGCACTACAGGCCTTACGTCCCCCTCATGGTGCTT
>JAQGBY010004976.1:0-15489 GCA_034698785.1 Mycogona germanica | reverse complement strand
ACAACTGGTCGTTCGACCCCCGCCATAGGCCCCTCTCTTGGGGGCTGCTTGTGGGTACAAATTGTAAATTGTAAATTCCCACAGATTGGTGGATATCGAGATGCAGATTAACCGCGCCTCCGGTACAAGCGTCGCGGATATCGATGTTTTTTTCTTCTAAATTACATAGAATCTGAATCCACCGCCAAAGCGTCTTCAGAAACGTTAACACAATCAATTTTTTATGGCGTTTTTCTGGTTCGTGTATTCTTAAAAAAATTCTTCTTGAACGTGTTCACGAAAGCTCCGTAAATCGTGGCCTTTACTTTGGCGAGCAAATGCAGGTATAAAGACTGAATTTATTTATTATTTTGTATCTACGTACACACAATAGATTCAAGGAAATCCTTATATTTTTTTAAACTTCCTATTCTTATTCTTCGCTTCTTGTGGACGCCGTTGGAAAAATTAGTCATTATCAACGTTACTATATTATAAAACTGTTACAACAAAACAAAATGTATTAATTTTGTTGAACAAAGTGGGATAAATATAAAAACAGAAGTCCGAATATCAAGCATTTTAAATATTCGACCCCCCCTCGCATACATACACGTTTCTCTGCTTCCTAGTGATTGTTAACCATGAGTTGCTGGTTTCACACCCTGTACAGGATAGGGCGAATCTGAGAAATTGCAACTGTCGGCAATATTATGTTTTCTTGCGTACGAAACAAATTCTGTGTCTGGATCGTGCTGCGCACCACAAATACGCGCGTATTTTAGGAATTTTTCTTTTGTGATAAAAAAATTGTTTCTTTTTCTAAGGATTGTTTTCCATGACTGAATAAATATACCTGTAGAATGCAAATTTAAAAGTTTGGCTGCATTTCTACAGGCATAATTTTCCTAGTTGCAACGGAATCTTTGTGAATATGAATCGCTAAATTTACATCGTTTTATTTATTTAAACGTAGATAAATGCCTACCTGACTTTTCAAATCGCAGATTCAAAATGCCACTAACGCCACTATTGCTTTTAGTAAATTAAGAAAAGTAATATTTTTTAATACCTTGTACTTGTAAATTTAAGTTTGCTTTTTTATGGGGAATACTCTGTAAAACTAAATCACCCAATGTGATGTGTAAACCTGCTGATTAACCTTTTTTCAAGATATTTGTGAGTAACCTTGTGCATTATGTAGACATGATTTTATATTTTTAATTATAGTTTCAAGATTACGTAAGCATTTCCCAAAAATCTGGGACTTTGATGGTCTCAGGAGAATCATAAAAGTAATTTCTTGTTTGTTGGGGAAAAAATGTTCTTTTCTTAGTCGGTTTGAGATCGGTTCCCGTTTTTCTGCATAGGCATTGTTTTTGCTACGGCACATGTGGTCTCGGCAAAAGAATCTTATTGACTGTAGGATTGTGAGGTGGTTTTTTTTGCAGTGGGTGGCGTAATGGGATTGGGAGTGGCTTACGGCGTAAGGGGTTCGAAGGGGGCGGGGTGGCGGGGGAGTAAACTTGGAATCTTCTTTCCCATTCGATCTACGAGGATGTGATTGAAGTAATAAAGCATTCCGATAAAAATATATCGAATTATGTGCGTGTGCTTTGTTCTAGATTGGAGAGAGTGAGAGTGTAGGCTTATTTAAGAACGCACGGCATTGTGGAGGGCCGGGCGAAAAGTTTGACATTCGCCGTTTAGCTATATTTTGGAATCAGATAGCAGATTACTGCTTTGGCAAGACTTGCTGCTATTGCTTGTTTGATTTTTAATGTGCAGAAATGTGCTGCACGCTCGCGAAATAAAATATTCAAATTTAGTGCGAGGGGGAACGACCAGTTCCGAAATTTTCGAGAGCCCGCGCCGGGAATCGAACTCGGGACCGCCGAAACCAGTCAGTCGTTAAACCAACTGGGCTATGACGAGGCGTACAATGATATAAAACAAAAACATCAATTACAAATTGAATTATATCAGTGAATGCGAAAAGTCATGGACCCTTTCATCTAAGTTGATTTTAGCGGGCCTTAATCAAGATAAATTTCTTGTCTGATAGTCATGCTAATTCGATATTTAATATTTAAATGGCACATGCTGCGCAATAATAATGAGAAGAAAAAGAAACATTTCTAAGACTATTTTAAACTTTTAAATTGGCATTATCAAATGTAATTATCCTACTCTGTAAAAGCGTTAAAGAGAAAATAATTTCTTGCTTTTTTGCCTGTTTCTATTGCTATTGAAAACTTGGTAATTGACCTGAACTTTCCGATGGACCCTATACCGATAATTCTTCAACCTATCCCTATTAGTTAGGACACGCACTGCTAATGCATATCTCTGCCAACGCTCGCAGGCTAGTTCACTGGAAAATGTGACTCGTGCGGCCAAAATCTGGGGCTTCAAGAAAAATCGTTCTGATGTACTAAGCATTTATATTGGATTATTCTGTAGAAACAAAAAATAAATTAAACATCTAGAAATCTCATAATTCAGCCGCTACTTATTATAACTATAATTTTAAATAAATATCTATGAGCTAAAACAAACCATTTTTAATAATTTGCATTACCCGGTTAAAACCCGGATGGTACAAATATTCATGTGGATTCTGTAACAAAACTGTAAGATTAATTCAGATTTTTAAACTGTTTTTTTTTTCAAGGTTTCAATAATTGAATTTTGTAACATAAAAATAATTAACTGCGTAGAATTTGAGTTTTTTTCTCCATTACAATTACAATGTCGTAATTTGATATTGTTTGTGCTTTATTAAAATATTTTCCAGCAGAAATAAATACACATGAGATTATAAAAATGAGGGGGGGACCATGCTGTGGCGGATTTAAGGGACATGCCTGTATCTGCCTGCATGTATCTATTAAACATGAGATTATGTTTCATATCGAGCAGTTTTCGAAGGGTTCAATTACACTAGTACCTCGGGATCCAGAAATCGATTATCCACGTCAGATATCGATTCCAGGACGTCGCACCAAACGTTTGCCTCTCACCCGACTGAGCTTCGACGAGTTGTACTATTTAGAAACTAATGGCTACGGATTTCCAATTTAGTTTCGATAAAACACGATCTATGTCGGCGAGATAAATGTTTACTGGCGTGAGCCTCAGAAAAATCGTCGTTATCTCGTGTTGGCCAGTAATGACCGCTCGGGACTTGGTGCTTACATACTCCTCCTCCCGCGTCTTTCCTCATTCGACCGGCTGCCCCCCACCCTCCACCTACGCCACCAGCCATCCTCCCACCTCCCTCCACTCCCTTCATCCAGCGTCGTCGTCTTGGTCGTCTCGGTTCGCCTCCTCTAAGAGATGGTCGGTGTTATTCTTCGCGCCGCGCCAGTCTTGATTCCAGAAATGAAGAAATCACTTCTGCTCTATTAGATATGTCCGACCGCCGATTTTCATTTCATTTTTGCGGCCTGCGCGCGGGAGAGCGAGAACCCGAGAGGACTGGGGGCCCTGTCAGAGCAGCGACGACGCCAACGCCGCGGTGGTATTTCCTGCGATGACCTCCTACTGCGCATGCCCGATTTTACGCCTTTTTGCCGATGTGTCCGCTAGATAGATATACGACGTCTATATGTACTTGCACGTTCGACTGGACGAGGTCATTGTGAGGAAATGGAACGGTATGGGGCTTGAGCTGAGGCACCGGGGTGCAAAACAGCCCCAATCAGAAAATGTTCAGTCGAATCCTGCTCAATGAATGATCAACATTGATGAATTTCAAAAACCAATTATTGATCGGGTCCCTTTCATTTCTTACGAAGATCTACCTTATATTACTTCCTTATACAGATTAGAACGGCAGCTTCCAACTCATGATTTCTAGGCTGGATTACGATTTTTTTTGTGTTGCCGGAATTTGCGCCCGTTACTGAGCGAGCCTTCAACCCCGCCACCACCCGCCAGCACGCGCGCACGCACGCACGCACACGGCAGGCTGCACGTGCTCGCTGGTCCGAACCACGATTGGTCAGAGGAAAAGGAGTTTGGAGGAGGAGGTGGGCTGAAATTTGCAGCAGTTCTCCCAATAAGTGTTATCGTCGTCATGTTAGGGATAAAATTTGTATATAATCCGCGCTGGACTTCGATTTTCGACGAGCGTCAAGTCAAGTGGACGCGAACCGAGGCTTATGTTGTTACTGTTTCTCGCTATGGATGTCGCACGTTCGGAGTGGCAGGTGTGCGGCCCGCCGCACCCACTTGAGGGACAACGGCCCCGATGATTGTGGGGGATCAACCGAATATATCCTCCTTGAGACCGGCGTTTTGTCTAGCGCATTTTTTTAGATTTTGGCAAAAAATTTGAAAAGGAAATATGGCTTAAACAATCTTGATATTTTCTTATCCGCACTGAACTGATTCGGGCTCGAACCACAAACCTTTAATCGACCCGCTGAATCATCTGCGCTGTAACCCGTCCATGTGTTTGGGTTTTATTTTTCAAAAGATACCTATCGAAGTCACCTCTGCGTTTTCGCCACGCGACCTAGATTTGCAGATACTTCTTCCTTTTTGAAGATGTTTCTATTAAAATAGTCAGATTATAAGCAAACGTTGAGAGTTGTTTCAAGACGTTGAGGTGTGACTTGTCGTTTTGCTTAGTTAATATTTTCCACATCATGCAGAGACCTAAAACAATATTTTTAGACATCTGATCCCGGGTATTTCGTGAACAGCGCATTTAATATAAATAAGGAAAATAAATTCTAAAGTACATTTCATAAAATCGATTCGTGAATTTATAAAATGGATTGTCAGAGCTTTGCGTCATTGCGGATAACTTGCTAAGTCATCAGAGTAGTTGCTGCGAGTATTACATGGCATTTGACTCGAAACAAGCTTGCCATAACGTCTAGAATATTGCAACCTCATCACTTCAACGTCTGTATTGATAAAATAATGGCGTCGAAACCAGATTTTCACATTTCCTCTACGAAAGAGAAGCTTAAAGTGTACGAGAACTTATGACCTCCTGAAACCCCGTGTACTCATAAACAAACATCGAAATTAAAACCCGACTAAACTCTTCTTATATAATCATTTGGTTTTACAATATCATTGTTCACCATTTGCGATTGCCGCAAAAACTGTGAACGGAATATCAAACCATATCCTTGATCCCATGTCCCGATCCCTCAAGATGACGAAAAAAATAAATGGTACCGAACCACATACACGAGTGTTTAGACCAGTCTTGTATTTCTGTTTTTGATAGTGTTGCACGTCTACGGAGCCACAAGTCACTTCCGTCACGAGGCGAGAGAGTGTATGTGGCGATTTTTCTGTTTACGCTACACTTGATCGACTAGTCATCTTTCTCTCTTTCGTCCGTGACAAGTGATAAAGCGGTCAGAAAATATTGATTTCTTCCTCGCCTACTCTCCTGAACACTTAGTGGTCGACACCTAGACCACATGCCAGGTTTTACATCTGAACAAATTTAGTGAGAAATTTTCCTAAAATAATGTACATAAAAATGGGTTGTTCTGAACCAACGCCAATCTATAACAATAATCAATTTGTGTGGACCAATTTATGTCTTGGAACAAATGATTAAGTGCAGGCACTAAATCATTTTTCTCCATTAATGGTTAATGCTGTGTTTTTGTGGTGGAAGAGGTTTATCCGTTCGGTTTTTGTGGTACGTGGAACCATTAGTTAATGAACTAGGCAACGAAAGTAAATCATCCCTTTTCATTATTTATTATCCATCGCTGACTTATTGCGTTAGAATGATTTTCTATGTCCTCATTGCGTTGTTTGACTGTTTTCTTTCATTTACTTTTAACATAAGATTATATACTTGATGTGCTAAAAATTATATGTTAATCAATGGATACCGAAGAATTGAAATGATGGATTGCTTGTTTAATTACCAACGTCCATATAAATGGCTAAATGATTTATGTCTTAAACGCGTACTGCGGAAATGCGAAATTAAAGTTTGAATTTATGTATTTGACAGAAATGGCAGTTTTAAAAGAAAAATATTGTCTAGTATTACACCAATCCGCGCTGCACTTTATCACAAGGTAGCGCACATTTTGTGACCGTCGTGATGAACGTCAGGTTACAAAATCTAAATTCATCTCTTAGACCACCTTGGACACACTCAACGGGGGGATGATAAAAATCTATCGAGATGAGTTACTTAGATAGTTTTCCATCATCGATCTACTTTTACTATTTTACTACAATAAGCCAAACCAATTGAATCGCTAGATCGCAACCAGAGGAAGGTACCAATAGATGTTACGCCCAAAGGCTTTCCCCAAAGGTTGTTCCTTTTTTGTTAGTATTGGTGTAAATGTCATCGCCCTGTTTGACTCAAAGCCAACGTCTTCACCAATGTATTCATTCATCCGTCCAAGTTTCTCGACCTTTTTCAAATCAAATTTTGTCGCTTTAAACTGGTTCGGCTCCTAGTCGTTTGGCTTCAGCTAGAATCGGCGCAAAACATGAAGCAAGAGTGAGCAGTAAGCTCAAATAGTGGTGCTCCGTGACTAATTGGGCTGCATAGCTCTCAAAAATTCCACCGGGAAAAATAAAATTGAAGGCTGTCACGCAAAACACACTTGCTCTGTGTGATTGCCTGTGCACGGGGCAGCTCTTGCCTTTGGAACGTCGCACAACAATGAATCCCTTAGTAAAAGTGCAGTTCAACTTGCGCAATAATTTGTAATAGAAATGCAGATATGCACGGTTCTTTTTGACAGGAGAGTCAAACAAAAAGACTCTTAGCTAGGTTTGGTGGATCAGACTTTGATTCCCGATGATTCCCAGATGTCAGGCTAGCGCATGATTTTACCTAGGACGAGTCCTCTTTAAAGAAATCCTCCACAGTCACATCAGACATTTCCCTCCAAATTCTTGAAGATGTTGCAGGATCGAACCCACGATCGCTCTGATATTTTAACAAACGCTTTATCCACCTTGCCAACATTATACTTTTGAACTATAAGAATTAAATATTATTTCAATGTTGCGGAAAGCGTTACTTTAGAATGTATTTATTTTTTGTTTCCAATCAACTGTAATTAACCGCACTACAGGCGTTACGTCCCCCTTATGGTGCCTTAGGCACTGTGCGAGGGGGAACGAGCCCGGGATTGAAATTTTCGAGAGCCCGCGCCGGGAATCGAACCCAGTCAGTCGCTAAACCAACTGGGCTACGACGAGTCGAACTTTTTGTCGTATGTCTGATCATTTGATGATCATCAGATGAACATTTCTCTGAACCAGTTTCTTCTTCCAGTGATTTTTTTCTTCCAAACTGATAAAACTGATATCGTAATTTCCGAATATAGCGTAACATCCAGATGAGTCCCAATCGCAGGATGTGTGTTAGTGGTGGTTTTCTTCGCTACTACAGTGTACTGTACCTCTGCGTTATCGTGAGTTTCTGGAACGGAAGGCACCGGGTACAGTCACGCATGATTCGCTTGGGGAAGAAACTGTACGTCGCTGTTCCTCTTGGCTGCACGGGTTGCTGCTGCTCTCAGCTCAAGTCCTCTCCGGCTGGGATTTAAGCTCTCCACGCATCTACTGTAACCGCTGGCTCGCTGGCATAGCGTGCTTATATTATGCAGTGTGCATTTCTCGCAGGGATTTCTCTCTTTCTCTCTCTCTCTCTCTCTCTCATCCCCTCCCACCGCCCCCCCTCCCTCCAGTGCCGCCCGTCCTCACCAGCAGACCGAGGATGTTCATTTCTTTTTGTGTATAAAAGCTCGGAGCAATTTTTTCTCCGCCCGCCAGAAATTTCTTGAGACAAAATCAATAGAGCGAAAAGAAAACCGACCAAAAGGGCTTTGGGTATGAGGGAAGAGCTTAAGCTCGGTGCTGCTCCCCTCCGATCGCGATACGGAATTGTCGGACGGCTAGCGCGACCCTTGTGGTGAATGAAGGCTTCCGGTGGTTGCGGTGACCATACCGAACGTGTTTTTCGACTATTCTGGGTCTGACATTGCATTCACACACGAACGAAGCGTGTGGTGCTGGCATGCTGAGTTGGCTGATGATTATTTAAAAATGTTATATTGTATTATAAAGAGAGACATTATTGTCTTAATTTTTGTTATGATAGAAAATTTAGATTCTCCTTATTACAATATATTTTCATTGCATGCCCTTTAAACCAATTTTCCAATACAAATAAATCAGTACATCCTGTGGTGTAGTGACTACAGTGAATGGAAATAAAAAATACTATAAAATATCAATTAAATAAAATTATCAAGCACATTGTTGTTGTTGGGCAAATATAAGAATTTTATTTTTGATAGTTTTATTATTTTCTAATAGGCGTTGTCGTAAGACAGCTATCCGATCGATGGGTGCGTATCGTTTTCCATCTGTTCGTCACAGCAAAACTGCTTGAGCGGAGATTTAACTCTTTCTAATTCGCGAACCGAAATCAGGTTCGTGGAGCATTAGTACGGTCAGCCGTTTTGCAAGGAACTCAGATACACGCTCACGGCTATTCCTCCATAGACCACTTGTCCATGGTAGTTTATTCCAAAATAATATTTAGGATTCGATATCACATGCTCTGTATACACAAACCTATTTCAGCTTCACCTTGTTGAATACGTAACTAGTCAAACAGAATAACCCTAAAATATAATTAAGACTTTACCGATCACTCTTTTAAAATAAATATTTCTGGTCACTTACTCATTGGCATATTTTTGGTGTTAATACATTTAAATAATTATTTATTCTGTTAAAATTGACCAATTTTAAAAATTGTCAAACCGAATATTGATCGTCGCTTGAACAGTTTGTATCTTACAAGTTATCTGATTATTATCTTTTATTAATCGCTCACAAGTATTGTACAAAAAGTTATTCAATTACTGAAATTGCTTGCCTAATATGAATTATTCATTTAGCGGCTTGTTTTCATGATATTTTGGGGGGGGTGGGTCACAGGAGGTTGTACATTGCTTAGCAAGACTTTGGCCGCTGCGACAAGACGTGTGTAGGGTGCGTCAGCCGGTTGCATTTGGATGTAGCTACGCCCCCCCCCCCACCCTTTTTCAAAAATAGTAAATGAGGCAGACAGCCGAACAGACTACACTCTCGCCCAGCTGTTGTCGATTCCGTCGGCGCCGATACCCCGAAACTCCAACGTTTTTCATTGGCTGAGCCGGTAAAATTTCCTAACAGAAAAATAATCGTTCGTTGACTTGCGTATTTTAATCGGAAGCCAAAAAGTTGTGTTACATTTTACTCATTTACCTTGAGGCCTCTGATAATAAAAGTACTTGTATGGTGAAACCGGAAATGTTCCCTGTATACTCGAGTAGTTGTCGAAAGCAAAAAGGTCCGAGTAATGTTTCTTCAACTGCTGGAATGGTAGTTCCAGTTCAGCGTCAGATAATCTATGACCTGATTGATGAGCTGATGAGCGGTTAACCAAATAACATTGTAGGGGGGTATTTCTAAAATTGTCTTTGTAAATGAATCTTTTGAAAAATAAATTTTAAATCATGGCGACGTTCTAATTTGTTTGCAAACCAGTACAAGTGCACAAGTTGAAGAACAGAGCGATGTTGTCATATCTTTGATTTTGTTTTACTGGTGTTTCAAATGAATCAGGATTGTCATCAATGGTGTGAGATGCAATCAATTTGGCAAGAACGGGTTGACATTTACTGACATATTGTATCACACGATTCTTTTACATAAATACCGCTATGTCCTCTTATTTATAATGTTCCCGTGTTTAGACACTGTTTGGAGAGGGAAAGGATACGTATTACCAGACGGGATTCAACTGTATACTCGGCCAAACGAAGGTACCAAATTCCGCATTAGCAAAAACGTAGCAATAGTCTGGCGAAACTACAAATCTCTCGTACCCCCTCCCCCATCCCACTCACCATTCGTCCCGCACTGGGGGACCAACCATACCAACTAGATAGTGCCGTGGTATATACATTTATATACAGGTATAGGGTACATTTCACGACACAAATTTCATAAGCTAAAAACGTTCGTAAGGAAAAATGTGACAAGTTGTGTATTATAACGACGGTTTATATACACCCAGATGAAATTTGTATTTTCCTGCTGGTATATATCTAATCGACTCTCTCGGGAGTTTAAGGGGGGTGGGGGTGGTGGTGGGCAAATGGAGATCGGAGTTGAGGGAGGGTGGGTTGGCGGTGAGGAGGGAAGAATTCGCACGTGGGGCTATGTGGGCGGAATAATGCCGGAGCAAACTGGTACGACCTTTTCCTGAATTTCTCAGTCTGCAAATGCAGGCATAAGTATATATATATATATATATATATATATACGAGAGTTAGCGAAACGACGTTCTTTCCAACTTCCTAAGATCCCTTCCTTTCAGGTTGATAAAGCGAGCTCTCTGCACGATAACCTACATTGCGATAATCTAGCAAGACATTGGTTCCGAAAACAAAACTCTTGTCACGGACAATGCAGCGTTGGGCACCCGGTGTTAGAGTACTCAGGTTCTCGACCTTCAAGAAATCACCGATTTGGATCAATTATGTTTCTAGTTTTATGATTATTTGAATCAAAATCCAGCGGAACTATTCCGTTCAGGTGTTAGGGTCTTGTGAGGAAAATGGCAGCTGCATGCGACCTATATTTGCGAGCATCGTTCTACAATGCATTATGCATGGGAGGCATTTGCATACGTAAGGAAGGCGCTCCACGAGGCAGTGCATGGTCCATAGAGGGGCAACGGCAAAGGCATTTGCCCAGGACACTTAAATCAGAGACTGTATCATTGATATTTCATTTTGTTCGGTGAGAGCGTTGTCGTACAACTCTTTTTAGTACTCGAATTTTGCTTACTATTTTTGTGTTAGATTTAAATTGAAATTATGAAGAACATCGAGAAAGAATCAAAAGATGCTTGGTTAATATTCGTCAAGTCGCAACGAGATTATTATATCATTAACCTTTATGACAACGCGATAGTGGACTCCACAATTTGGGAAGTTATCCAGGAAAAGGTTTGCCAATCGAAGATTGCCAATATCAAAGACTTGAAACAGCGAATTATGAAAGCTAAGATAGGAATTAAGAAGTCTTGGATAGACCAACGTATGTATAATCGACCACTGGAGAACATTTTGAGAATATCTTGAGCACATTTTATAATTCATTTTTGTTCCAAGTTCAAATTTCTTTAAAATCGAAGCATTTCTTTCGAAGTTATGATTTTTTTTATTGGAGTCTACCTTTTTATGACTCACAGTGTATAGAGTATACGAGTAGAATATGCAATCTTACTCTTGCCCAGGGTGTTCCAGATCGCGTCATCAGCAGAGTTTGCCAACGAAAACATTTTCTCGAAAATTTTCGGCAGCCGACATATTCAGAGGATGGCTACCCACTCAAGAGGAAGAGCGACTTCCACCCACTCTACAATCTATCCTCTTTCCCCTAAAATTTACATTAACTTCTGTTGTTGTAATCTTCTGTTACGGTGTTGCATAAACAACAACAATTTCTCTAGTGAGCACCTGAGCTACGCGGAAGCGTAGAAACAGCAAAAATCAACATTTGTTTATTTTTATTTTTTGAAAAATTGGTATGGAAAATTTCCCTATTTTTCTTTTTGAAAACCGTTGACAGGTAGTTGCATTCTGTTTTTGCTATGTGCTTTGTTCTTTTATTGTTTGGTTAGAAAAGTTGGCTTAAGAACGATATTCAAGGATTTTTTCCCCTGTGACTATGGAGTCACCATGCCTATATCGAAAAGAGTAAAAGGTCTAGAGTGCAGGAGTTCAACTGAGTATTTGTTGGGAAGAGACAACAAATTGTTCGAAACAAGTATGGCGTCTTTTTTGTTCATTTGCATTGACTGTTTAGGTTATGTCATCTGGTTTTAATTATTGGATAATAGTCAATTTATCTTTTCACTACTTTAGCTGTTTGCACAAGACTGAGGAAATAAAAAATGTTCTATCGATAACAATAATTATATGGCAATTGCATAGCTTTTAT
This sequence comes from Mycogona germanica, assembly GCA_034698785.1. NCBI lineage: Eukaryota > Metazoa > Arthropoda > Diplopoda > Chordeumatida > Chordeumatidae > Mycogona > Mycogona germanica. The sequence continues at coordinate 3,486 of JAQGBY010004976.1, read as the reverse complement.
ATGCAACACAGAGCATGCCTTAGGTGATGGTGGGAGCTTGATCTGGTTTTCCAAACCCCGCATTTGCCATTAGCACATTCTCGGCGAGTCCTTTTGGCCCTAATAGTTCCATCATATCGACTGCATCCAAGATCAGGTGTTTCGCTCAACGATATTCGATTATCGAATTAGCCTGTCCATTCTAGTTTACAAAAAAGACGTGCGTCTTTTTTGCGTTTGACGATAAATATAAAAATCACTTCAAAGTTGCATCCTGGTAGTTGAAAACACAAAAAAGTATTGGGCTCGCAATTCTGATTCACTCGCAATTTTTGTACATTAGAATCGTGATGTTAACTGAAACAATGCTGTACTCCATGACATTCCAAATTTTTGGATATGCATTTGAAAGCTATTAATAATAAACAAGCTAGGATGGAAGGTTTACAAAAATGAGAATCTTCACGTTTCGGAATTGGCTATGTCACAACCATCTCTCTAGCCTGATGCAAAGAGCTGAGTATCAAGACGCAAACCTACTTGCACGACGAATAAATACATTTTAAATTTAAAATATATTTTTTCGCTCTCGGATCTCCCCGGGTGTTCACGTGAGCGAATCTTCTGTCGTCTGGCATTTACTGACTATCAGGGACTGGCACAGGAGCACATGTTGCATGACGCATGCCCGGGTACAAATATCCTCTTAAGACCATCGTGGAATTTCCTTATCACTAACCAAAACTGCGTTTGTTGTTTAATCTTCAATCTAGACATGCAATACCTAAGATAGAAAAAAATCGTTCTGGTCGTATGAATTTCAGTAAGGATGAAGGACTGGTTTCTGGGATGATGGTCTAGCTTGGGTTCGATCCCAGGTCCTCTATTTCGGTCTTAATATACTTAATTTACTTTGAATTTTCCATGCATTTATTAAGTTTATGTACTTGAAAGTTTGAATTGCATTTTTGCTCAACTGTAAAGTTGCTGCAGTGACTTGAATTTTTTCAGTCGTTGCTGCTATTCACTTCGTTGCTAATTCACTTAAAACTGGTACTCAAAACTTGTATACTTTTTAATTTATAATTCTACTTACGTACAATTTTATTTCTTTTTGTTCGCTTAATTATTTTAACCTGGCAAACGCCGGTTCTATCATTTAGGTGTTTTTTTAACTAATCCCGCCAACGGAGTTCAATACCGAGTCAAACTTAATTTTTGCAACTGTTGTCGGTAGATCCCTCAAATATTATAATTACAATGAGATGGCTCTCAACCTTTCGCGTCATAAGTTATTCCATTTTCTTCTTGTGTTCATTTTCATGTACATTAATTTGTGACGTTGAAAACAATCTTTTATTTGAATTTTGGGTTACGACGACGCGCCACAAAATTTGTAAGTCGTTCGCTACACTTGAAGCTAAAACTTCTGCTAGGGTTTTATAAGCTATTCAGTGGATCGTTTACATTGCGGGAGCCATTGATCTATATTAGACGGGAAATGTTTTCGGTTTACCAAGGCAAATTCTGAAGGTCTCTGGTGTATTTATAAGCCACGGAAAACGTTTTTTTGTGTGCCAGCTCGTACGTTCGCAGTACTTACCAGGAGGAGGATTTTGCCTCATGCGGTGTTGCTTTGGATATGCATAGCACTTTACGACTAAAGGTTTACCTTAAAGCGGAAAGTTTTGAGTTCACCTGTAGTACCGTATGCTACATTTATCGTTATGAGCACAGTCGCTTGCAAATATCAGGCGATAGATTAAAATAACGCTACAGATTATTGGTTTCCGCAATAACCAACAATTAAATTAGTCATCACATGTGCAGCATAACCAGAGTTCGATATTCTATGTCTGCGCAGAATCAACGTGCTAAATGTGTTAAGCAAAATAAATATTTGCCACTTTCAAAAATAATGTTGATTAAAACTTGATAAAATAGTTATTAATGCATAAAAACAATCTAAACTGTAGTCAATTTATCAATGGACTCCGTATAAGTAACATCTTCATTTTAAGATTTTCTTTATACTTAAAAACTTGGTGGATCTTAGAAGGCCATCTGTCAAGATAACAATCAATATTCCAGTATTTTCAAAAAGACGATTATAAGTAAGGTGCGCGCAGAATCTTAAATCATGTTGGCCTATTTGAATTTTACAATGAATCTTCAAACTAAGACATTTATTTTTACAGCGAACATATCGTTTCTATTACCTCAACAAACCTTTCTGACGAAACGCTGGCGTTTATGGGATTATCTACTTAGACGCTGCTGAGAGATGGCAAGTCTCGAGCTTTCAGAAAAGCGGCTCTTCTTGTTTAATTAGTTGTCGTAGCTGGAGTGTTTCATTATACGTCGGCAGCGATGTCAGCGGCGCTCTGCGGAATTTTTTTGTCCCTAGCCGGGGATTTTAAAGTTGTCAGATTAGGAGAGTTATCACACCGATAACAAACTGCGACATCGCTGCAGCAGCGAGAGTCGGCCTGTGATGCCACGTCGCTTTTCCGCCGTCGACAGCAATTTTCCAACGACGCTTTGTAATTTTTCATCCCGTCCTCCCCCGCACCCGCCTCTGTGCGAGTTTGTGGCATCCACTGTTAGGAATCGAAAAACGTCGGGTACAGTGACGATCCCATGCGGCATCAGATCTAACTAAGAAGTTGAAAATACCTTCTCATTCGGGAAAATGGTCTGAGATTCTGCGTCTCGTCATCAGTCGCAATCAAATCGCTTAAGATGCTTCCCAAACCGTACTGCCTTAGATTAAATTATGTTTCAGAATTGAAAGTTGAGCCCACAAACATTTCTGCTCTCAAATTACAATTATGATCCTAAATTACAATATTATTAAACAAAATAATGTTTCGTTATTCAGACGACAGAGTATGGGCCAGTGTGGACCAAAAAATAATATTTCGCAAGAAATGTAATCATAAAATTGCAAATATTTAATTTACTCCATTAAAATTGGGCACACATGTTGATATTTACTTCCTCTATCAAACTTCAAACTTCCTTTATCAATTGGCCTCGCGAACGTGCAACTCCGTGACGTCATTATTCGAATTATTGAGGTTCAAAATGGCGCTCGAAATACAAGAGCGAAACGCGAAACTTGTGTGCATTAAAAGAAGTAGTCGATTCAAAATTGCCCTTAAAAATGTTAAAATTTAACAGAAACTAGTGACATTTAACACACACATGAATGAAAGGTGACCAAACAAAATGACTTACTTTGTGTAAAGGTCATTGAAAGGGCGATGCACTCGTAGCACAGTGAGCTGGTGTGCCATATCTTGTTGCGTTATACAGTTTATTAACTTTCTTTTTCTTTAATCATTTCTGTTTCAGGAGATTTTTGATTATGCTTTACAGTTTAATCCGGAAATTCATTTAGAAATTGCCTGGCACTGAAACCTTTCGTTTTACCGTAAAGTCGCGCAGATAGGGCGCATACCCACATTCGGCGCGCGCGCCCTATCCCTTAGTTTTAATATATTT
>JAQGBY010004975.1:0-15492 GCA_034698785.1 Mycogona germanica | reverse complement strand
CGGTTGCGGCGGTTGCGGCGGTTGCGGAATCCGACATAGGTCTTCCCCCCAATTGGGTCTCGATCGTCGCGACTCATCCATCCACTCATCGAGTGCCCCAAGTGAGCGCGAGTGCTAAAGAGAGAGATGCATTGACGCGGCCCCGCCTCGAGACGAAGGGGCCTGAAAGCGTCGGCTGTTCGCTCGGCGCCGCAGTCCCGTTCGGAACCGCACATTTAGACGCGAGCCGAATCCACCGGATCCGGATACGCGCCCCATTCGATCACCTTCTCCCTCCCCCCCTCCCCCCGCGGCTCACCATTTGTAACAGTCGCTGTCACCGAGATTCTTGTCTGAGCGGGTCAACTCCTTTCAGTCAGATCGCCCGCGCGCGCGCCCGATCATCCGACCACTCGGACCGCCCGTCCTCCGCTCACAATCCAATCTGCGATGCTATCATTAGCTGGATTTTTTATTGGCGTCCTTGTTGTGTAAAGAGACGATGCGGACTCGCGATTACCATAGTGGACCCTGTCGTGCGTGTGAAGGCCTCGGCCACGCTGTTGACACACGAGCAGCCCCGGAGCAGGCCTGCACCGACCGCCACCAACACCTTAGTGAAACACGATCGGAAACGAGGATACAGGAGTGCACTAGTGGAGTCAGGTATTTGTTTCGTCTCTCGGAAGCGCTCGACTTGGCCAACTCCCTGAAAGTGTGCCAGAGATCGAGATATCGCAGCCACTTGGCAGACAAATCGGCCGCAATCGTTTTAATTCATCTTTAACCCCTGGTGGTCCCAACATCCAGTGTACTAGGGGGGGGGGGAGGAAGCGCGTCGCATCGGCGTTAACATATGAAGTTGTACAGAGTGAGAAACGCGCGTCTCGCCTCAACATTTCACGGGCCCGAGCTCTACATTTTACCAGGCTGTCATCTCACCCATTCGCCCTTCGCCCTTCCAATATATTAGCTTACCCCCTCCCCCTCCCTCCCTCCCTCTCGCTCACCTCCTTCGTCCCATCTCCTTTGGTTCGACCAACTTGAGGCTAGATTAGATGACGCGATTCCAGTTGAAGACAAGAGAGTTGGATTATCTGCGGTGCGCTTCTTATTAGTGTTGTGCTTATTAGTGAGACGGCCTCCGTTCCTGTTCTCCCTTTTCCCTGCTCTCCTAAGGCAACATGGCCGAGGAGGCACTTGGTGTACCCCGGCGGGGACTCGGCTCCCGCACACACACACTCACTCACTCACTCCTATCATCTGGCCTATTTGGGGACGAAATGATGTCGCGTCTCGCTGTCTTTGATACACTGATGGGGTCGTTTGTTTGCCAGATAGGATTCTGTGGCGCGCGAATCCACTCCCGGCCTAAACGAACGGGCTGGAATCGACTGCAATGGGCTGCAGCAGCAGGGAGGAAGCGAAGGAAGGCGGGGAAGATGCCAACTTGCCTGCCGTAAAAGTCGCCCATCAATATGGTTTACACGGAATTCAAGTCCCATATGGCGTGTGTGTGTGTTGTTTACTCGACATCCGTGTCATCCAAGAGCCGCCGCCACCGCCATCTCTACCCACTTCACCCACCCACCTTCCTCACTGAGGTAACCGATTTCGTGTTCGGTTTAATCAAATAACCAAATAGTGGTTATATTCTAGATTTGACTGATAGCGTTTTTATCCCATTCGATTTGAGAGGAGAAGGCAACGAGGAGCTCTTGTTCGGGATTAGGACGAGTGCTTAATCGAGGCAAGCGCGCATTTATGAACATGCTCACAAATAATATTTCTGGAACTACGCATTTCTTATACGCAAATGTCAACCGACCTTTACATAGCGGCTTCGCACTGACAAAGATTTCAGATTTCGTAATATCCCGCTTTGTCCTATCGCGGCAACCTGCTCAAAATTAGATATTGTCTTCTTTAAAAAGAATCTCGAGGATCATTAACTCGGCTCGAAAATAATGAGACTGTTGCGTTTCTGGCGAATTATAGATTGGAAAATACGATTCTCTGATTTACATATTCGAAACACCGAACGTATTGCGTATCAAAATGAGTCCCAAGGTCCAGTTTTCGCGCATCCAATCATTAAGCAGAATGCCAACTATCAATAAGAACTAGTACGCCTATCTGTTTAATGAGACTATCAAATTAAAATTCAGATTTAATTCTGTCTTCGCATTTTGTCTCCGTAACAGAACTGAATGATATTAAGCCAGGTGATGAGGAGTCATTTGAGTCATTAGGTGATGAGGAGGCTTAATACCATTCAGTTCTGATACGGAGACGAAATGCGAAGACAGAATTAAATCAGAATAATTGATAGAAAAAAATTGTGTCTCATGTCATCGTATAGAGTTCGGAGATTCCGCGTTAAGCTGACGACATGAACGAAACAAATTATTTTTCGCAATTCTCAAATCCAATATCTTCTTCTCCTGAGCTCGTCACCTCGTTCGGTTTTCTGGCCAGGCTCGCTCCTTCCTGTTTGCGATCAATTACCTCGCTCTAATATTATGAAGCCATTACATGATCGGACCACATTTCGGCGAATCAATTAGCATTCATCACGGTCGACCATCTGGGACTCGATTCCGAGCCTATGAGTAGTACAACAACAAGGAGCGACTTGCACAACGTGGGCATGCGCAAAGAGAATTTTTTATTTTAATATTAGCTTTTGTGTCCACACACACACATTCTGTATTATAATAAGGCTCGAGTGCGTCCAAGAGTTGCACGATCACGATTTTCACGAGCCAACCAAATCATAGTGACTATATTTTCCAGTTTGTACATTCCTCCAAAATTGCTAGCTATATAACAAGACCTACATCGAGTGGAACACCCATAGCGACTAGACTAGCTGGATGGGGTAAAAGCCTAGCTGGGCCTACTTATCGCTATTATATCGCTAGAGGTGGATTTGAAGGAGGGGAATGAGAGGGAGGTGGGTGGGGGGAGGGTGAATTCAGTTTCCTGATCACCTACCCTCATCACTTAACTAATAACCGAGCGTTCCTTAGTTGACAATCTCAGCCATTTTTGCAATCGCAAAATTCAACACCTTACAGTTTGAAACTAACATCAACACTAGATAGGTTAGGCTTCTTCAAATAAAAAACAATTTGATGACAGCAGAATTCAAATAATGGGTTACGTATAGACGTTCCACTAAAATGTGAATCATTGGTCAATTCATTTTGCTCTATATTAGAAGGAAACAACACGAACATACACTCACGAATGTCCCTTTTCTCAGGTTGACGTAAATTTAAAATTCTGCTGAACTTATTTTTTTTGTAACTTATTGCAAATGTGTTTTAAAGACAACAAATTTAGAAAATTATAGGGGTGATAAAAATAGCGATTTTCTAGCAATTCATTTGTCGTCGCCTCGAACATGGGCACGAAGCCGGTTCTAAGCCGAGTCTAAATGTAACGAAGTGGAAGCGAGTGACGCGTCCTCGTCGTCCTCGTCCAGTGTGTCTTTAATAGAAGGAGCAGGTCGTGCGCAATATATTGTCTAGCCCATCAAACGCTATATATATATACAGTATAATATATAATGCTAAGTATATATATATATATACAGTATATAAAGAGAGCGAGAGAGAGCTGAATTCGATAATTGGCATCCGAGATGGCTGGAGGCGTCCCATAAAAAGGATAATAAATACAGGTCTAGTAATGGTTGCGCGCACGCTCTAATGACCATCTTCTACATCTTACATGTGCACTGTTGCACGCGTGATGACTGGGGCTGGCCACACTCGGTCCTGCTCCAGTACTTACTATACTCAGTACTAGTCCACACGCGCGCTCACCCAATATCTAAATTACCCCCACCACCAAACAGGGGTTACCAAACTGTGAAATCGCGCTCCCACTCGTACTCGACCATCGTCGGGCGTAGGCCAGAAACAATGGAGGCCGCCGCCCTACGACGACGACGACGACGACGACGATTATCAGCCTATTGTCACCTCCAGGATATTCAAGCATTTACACTGGCAAATGGCCGCGCTCGTCTCTTCGCTACTGCCTGCTGTCCCCATTATATACAGGGCGACACAAGCACAACCGTCTGTCCGAGTAAACCCATATTACTCACAGGCCCCAAATATACCCCACCCCCTCCTCTAATCGCTACATCCAGCACTCCCCGTAGTCGTTGTCACGGTGGTGTCCACACCTATGCTATTTGTTCAGGACGGTCATTAATGTTTCGCCCTTAAGGAGGAGACCCGGGAATTCTGCTTTGTCTAAGCAGGTGAGGATCTCTAACGTGTATCCGATATGGTACAGGCACGGACCCAACAGATCCCGCGGACCAATCGATCCATTCCGAAGGAAGGCGCACGTCTAGGAACATCTGTCACCCGAATAAATTCCGAAGGCCTGTTCGGTCGGAATCTAGTAATCCGACGCTGATGCCCACACAGTGTATCCAACCGATGGCGATTCTAACTAGTCTCCACCCGGAACCAATCGAGTTTGCCCCAAACCCCCTTAACACTCCCAAAGAGCCCCTGGCCTCGAATCAACGGTAGTACTGAATATGGTGTCTCGCGAATCGTTGTTTGCGGGAGCAACGACGGCGTGAGTTTGAGACGAGACAGTCAACAACGATAAGTTGGGCGCGTCGGTTAACACGCTCCACCAGCATGAAGGCTGCGTGAGATTTAAAATCGTGACGTGCATCTCGATCGAGTCTGCTGATGACGAGCATCCTCATGCGTGTTGTTATTGTTTCAGATTTCTTGTCGCCATCGATAACGATGGTGGTGGCGGTGGCGGTGGCGGTGGCGGTGGTGGCCCCAATATGCCCCTCGACCGTCCCGTCCATCCGTCCGCCTCTTTACGGTCCGCGCATTCCCGCGTCTACGAGTGTTGCTATAGAGATTAGGAGCCGCTCCAGGGCATGGGGGCGTTCCAGAATGGCGCCAACTGTCGCCCCACAAACGAAGCCCGGGGCCCCTCACCGACTGACGATTGGCTTGTCAAAATGCCACCGAAGCTCGTCAACTCTACTCTCTCTCTCTTTCATTCCCCAGTACACTCGGACAAGAGAATCTTTTTTTGTATCGCTTTCAGATAAACACGTATCCGAGCCAGAACTGCAAACTGCGACTAAATTGATTGGCAAAATAAAACTGTACAATTGCCCAGTTTCTCCATGTAGCCACATAGCTCTTAAAGAAAACACACGTACACATCTAGCAAGATTCGTGAACCGCGTCAGCAAAACAAAATTGTTTTATATTCAAGCCACGTCGAAATTGGCGTTGACAATTCTGAATCAACTCTGAACCGCTGTTCACCGTTCACAAATAATATTGACACAAATCCATGTACATGTATATTCATGCATTGGCAAATATTGGATAGTGATAGTGTATATATAACCGATATTCTGCGGCTTCTATCCCAATATTGATGAGCTCTTCCCCTAAAATACACTGGCAAGTCAATCTCGACTATATGAGTGGAGTAACTCGATTTTTTTTAAAAATTAGGTGTGGGCAAAAATATAATCTTGGCACGTGACACTGATCATTTGAAAATGTGACGTAATCCATTGATTTTGTTTGGCGTCACCAGAGGGCAACACCAGTTGGACTGGTACACGGAACCCTAGGATGACGCATCTATTGCAATAGTAAGACCTCCCGTTTCTCAATTCGAGTAAAACCCCGACTTACACCACTAAAACATTCAACGCTTCGTCTGTGGAGGTCTCTGTCATCGCTTTGTCGATAGGTGACAAGTGTCGTAAGCTAGTCTAGATGTTTGTTTTTTTAAAGCTGGTAGAAATCGTTATCGTTGGTCTTTCTCTATCGCTACCAGGCCGCGTTGGGCCGGTCGCCTCCATGCTTAGAACGGGCCAACGGGGTGCGCTCGCTGGCCAGGCGCGGACTATCTGGCGGGCGAATCTCTCGTGTGCCGTGCAACCAACGCGATGTTATCGGGTGCAGCTGCTGTCGACGTCCTCTCCCTCTTCCACCACCTCCCAAAAAAAAACAGTTTTTCCTGGCGACTCCAGAGACGAACGCCGGGGGAGAGAGGGAGGGGAAAGGGGGAAAAGAAGACTGCAACGTCACCATCGTTCTACTGTAGGTACAATGTATGTAGTTACCTGAAAGTGCTGATCTATCGGGGCCTTGTGGGTGCGCAGTCTGGACTGGATCGGGTCCGATCGTGTTAGGCACCAAATAAGTAAACCTATCAGTAAAATGTCAAAATCGAATTAATTGGTCTAAACATGGGCTCCTCGTTCATGAAAGCCATATATACGTGTACTATGCGTCTAGGTTGTAATCTTGTTTGACTCGGTTGGGTTTCGCTATCAAATCTCAACATTGTGAATTTGACAGACTGGCCAACAACCGCACGGAACGGCGCCCAATTTCTTACAGATTCAATTCACTCACGCGAAGCGTGCACCCTGAACTGTTGTATATCAACAATCGATTTGGTATTGATTTGTGATTGTAATTTTCATGCGTGATGAGGCGATGAGAGATTGGTTGATTGATGATGGATGATTGGGGACGCCCAGAAGGGACTCTTCCCCTCGTTAATTCACTCAGTGCAACTAGCTACTCGCATGTTGACACATGACGCCGATGATCTTGTTTTTTCGTTCGCTCCAGTTTGCACGGTCGTAGGCCAGAACCCACCACCACAACCTCATCCCCATTTCCTAAACACGAAAATTAAATAGAAGAGTCTCATAACCCCCTTCCCCCTCCTCGTTTTCCTCAAACCAGAATTGAAATCGGCAGTAAATATGTCGCGGGATTATTAAAATAAGAGTTTAACGAAACGGAAGTAGAGCCAGCCATCAAAATAGAACTGAGTGAGCTACTGTGGAAGGAGAGGAGAATATTTTTTTCGTGATGTTGACGTCCAATGTCTCCTAACCAATTCGGGACTCCATCAGAGAGAGAGAGAGCAGCTCATGCACGAGCAGCCGAGTGGAACACCAGAATTAGGCTCGCAGCTCGCTTATCTTATTTATTCCAAATAAATTTTGGCAGGACATGATACGCCATACTATTGTGAATAGAATGGGCCGCCATTTTAATTCCTGATTGGGGCGAAAATGTTTTCATCCCTCGTCTATGTATTATGTATATACTGCCTCATGGATTTTTTTAATCTGTTATTGCTGGACAATGTCCATTGTGTGTGGCCGCTGACCTGGATGACTCTTTCTGAACGACGAGCGAGTCGATTTGAAATCACCTCGAGTCCACTATCTAAGATCAGATATTTAGCCAAGTAAGCGCATCTTAATAGTTTCCGCCCAATTCTTCCTTAAGAAATCAGAATGTCGGTGTAAGTGGAAGCCTCAATAATGTATATGTGCACCCGAGATCGTTTCGGCGCACTTCCAATTAACAAATAGGGCCAATGGCGTGGTCACGAATGCTAGGAATGTTAGAACAATTCCACTGACAATCTGACCTTCATAAATGTCAATATCAGCCGCAACGAGACGTTATTTCAAATCGTCGTGTTTGTTTTTTACATAATTAGGCGACATCTTTTGCGCCGTGACGTTTTCCTCGTAGTCGCCACCTATTCGCATCCATTTGATTGGCAGTGTTGCAATTGAACAATCGTATTATTGATTTAATTAAGACATCCTTTGCTTCTGTACAGCAATGCCGATCCAAGCAAAGTCAGATTGTTCGCCAACTTCAGTAGTTCAAAAGTGGACATATTCAAGTCGTCCATTCAGAAATTTAGAATTGTGAAGAAAAAAATTTGAAATTTCATTTCCCTTGCCGTGCCGCATTGGCAGCCTCTTGGAGCGCTCCAGCATCCAGCACTTTCTAGGAATCGTCGTAGTTGCGATGGCTGAGGTAGTGGTGGTGGTGGTGGCAATAGCTAGGTGGTAGGGGTGGGGGTGGGGCAAGGTTGGCGGAAGGCGAGAAGGGTGAGGGGTCGAAGGGAAGAGACGTGCGTCGCCACCGTGGCCGCCCCGCCGACGCCGCCGTCGTCGTCACGACGTCCACGTCAATCGTTTGTCACGGGCCACCGGCTAAACGCGAGCGAGGAGAACTAGGGAGGGGGTAGTCAACACACCCCCAGGCCAGTCTGTCACTCGCCCCTACAACAACCCTCTCTCCCCCCTCTCTCTGGCTCCGGGCATGGAACCGTTCTGGCAAAGCACCCCTACCCCCCATCCCCAACAAACGCTATAGTTTTATTCGCCCCGGCGCTTATCTCTCTCTCTCCCCTGCTGCCTATCTGAAAAGGCGCATGAGCTATGGAACACGGGGGTGTCGTCGGTCAGTCCACCCACCTTCGCCACGTTGTTACTGTCCTGGCGGATCAATAAACCTCCAATCGATGAGAAATCGATTAGCTGCTGTTCTTGCGGCGCATCACTGGAGAAACAGACGAGAGTCGTGAGGCTGGGGTATGCAGCCAATGCAGGCCACCGACGAGTCCTCCTCCATCACCACCACCATGGCCACCACCATGGCCACCAACACCGCCACCAGGCATCACCACCAGACCAGCTAGCTTCCTGCATGCTGGTGAGATCACATTTTCTCGTAATATTTAGTAAGATGAATTAAATTTACGACTAGTCGTAACGCAGTTGGTTTAGCGACGGACTGTGGTTCGGCGGTCCCGGGTTCGATTCCCGGCGCGGGCTCTCGAAAATGTCGATCCCTGGGTAATGGTGAAAAATGTGTCCCTCGCATAGTACCTAAGCACCATGAGTGATAGAGAGAGTGATATACACTACAGTGAATTAAAAATAATAATAATGTTAACTCTTTTGGTCCGAGTGAGTACAAAAAATCCTGCTCGTCGTATACGTGAACATAGTGAGCGCGCAACTAGAAACTATCGATGTAAATAACCGTGGATGTCGAAATGTCGTTTCATTCCCTTCCCCCTAACTTCCCTTTTGCTAGACCACTACACTTACCTTTGGGATCCAATCCGTAGATCCCCGAGGGAATGGCAAAGGTACAAGTGGGCGTTTCCCCCCCCCCCCACTAGTTCCTCGCCATTCAGACGTGGCGCTGCACACACGCGTTTACTGGTGTTGGCAGTGTTGGAGTGTGCTGGGGTGTTGGGGCGGGGGCGGGGGCAGGGGGGGCCAGAGCCATCAGATCCGACACCCGGCGCAACCACCACGAGTGGGTTGGGGGGACGAGAGAGAGGGCGCGGTCAAAACAAGCTCTAATCACAAATGTTCTCCATCTACGAGTACATGTGAGCCAGATCACGATTGATTACCCGATTCTACAGTACAACGCGAATGCCACAATTACACTGGAAGGGGCTAAACAAATTCGACCTCTTGCTCAGCTTGTTATTTAAACTTTTTTTTAGAAACATCCTAATTGAGATTACTTAAGCGTAAGTGTTCAAACACGGGAAAGAGGTGAGTAAAATCGACGACGAGCTGGCGAGGCTCCATAAATAAAAATAATAAACCAATTCGCCATACGGAGTAGATCTTAATAATGAAGACCTTCGTCAAAATCCAAAAAGATTTAGAAAAATGAATAGTTGGAGACCTTAGCTATACAGTTTAGCTATAGTAATTCTCGCTCAGTAAACGGTCGCGATTCGAGGATGCAGAGACCAAGTAGTGGATGCCTGGAGGAGCCGCAACTATCCCCCTTTCCCCTTCAACCTTTACGTAGGTCAGATCCCCTTCCCCCGTGGCTAGCTACTCCTCCGTACACAACCCACCCTTTTTTTATCGCGCATTTGCCCTCACCGAAACGGGAAGTGAAATGAGTCAATCGATATATTTGCTCGATATTCGTTCTACACTGTATAAACGCATGCAAAATAACGAGTACAATCATCTTTCTGCGTTCGTGCGCCGTTCACAAGGAGCGGGTTCGTAAAAAAAAATAGATCTCCTGCCCAAAAGCACATGTAGCTTATGTATTTTAGAAGTACCGAATCAAATCGAACTCGGCTAGTCTCCAAACAAACGCGTCCATTTTTATTTAGCGCACGCACCCGAAACAACGGGGATCCTCGCCTCGACGACGCACGACCTCTGCCGAACTTTGACAATGCGCCAGAGTTACGGAAGATTCCAGAGATTCGGCGTCAGTTTTTGTCGGGGATATTTTGGGGATATTTTGGGGATGGCGAGTACGGTTAGTCCACCGCGATAGAATTTTGCGAACGAGGCGAGCAGTTCGACCAATCAGTCAGTCAGTCCATGCAATATAAGCTATTCGTTCTCCTTCTCTTTCGCCGAGATCAAATCGAGTCGACAATCAACAGCGACTTTTCTTGTTTTTGTCCCGAGCTCCTAGGAGCAGGAGGAGCGAGGACACGTACAGCAATATCCCCTCCCTCCTCCCGGTGTCGCTGCAGCGCTCCTGGCTAATTATTTTTTGGCGATGAATAGACGTTTCGAATGGCGCTCACGTCGCAACAATCGTTTGCCATCTTGTGAGCGGGGAGATTGTGTGTGTGTGTGTGTTGCATGATAGTGGGCTCGAGTCAGAAGAAAAGGAATGACGACGACGTGACAAGACAGTGTTACTGGAGCGATACCATCAACAAATCATAATCGTTACAGTCGTACAGGAATCTAGACACTGGCGCGTTCCATGCGCCGCCAACAAATGGCATCCATCTTATCATGTCCAGCATTGCTCTTGCTAAACTAGGCAACTACAGCAATACAGCTAGGCAATATTCCCAATTCTCTAAAATAACATGTTAATACACTGGAGAAACAAATGGATGAGACCAAACTTATTTTCAACCATAATAAAAACAAAGAATCTCCCCGACCAAGTGTGCAACAACATTTTTTAAATTTCTGTCTCGATCGAAAAGCTGCATTGTGTTTTTGTCGCGCGAGCGACCGCTCACTTTTCAGTTTTTAAGTTGGGACTAGGTATGTATTATCGATCGGTTCTCTTCCTGGAGGGTCCTGGAGGCTCTTCATCTCGACTCGCGTCCAATGATGAGCGGCCGTAGCGAGGCCAAAGAGGCCAAAGAGGAGCGAGCTATTAGTGATTGCCACGCTCATAGGGGCAGCAAACTCTCCATACTAGACTGGTGTATCTACTAACTAGATCGTGACTTAATTGCGCATTTTTAAAATTTCTCTTTCAAATTCCATGTCTTTATGTCAGCACGGTCGGCATGTCGGTAAGACAGGCTTGGCAGGAACGACAATCGGTCTCGAATGGGTAGAATAAGAGGCGCATGTAATGAGGTGCTAACGCAGAAACGAAATACGTTTACAAATTAGTTATGTCAATTTCGTTGACCACAGTCGAATCACAGAATCGAGACTACGTTCGTCCAAGGAATGACATTTTCCCCGCTCCTATTTTTCGAGTTGAGCCGAGAGAAGGTAGGCAGCAGGTAGGTCACTGGCATAGTGACACTGTCGACTGGCGCCAAAAGAATGGGCTATTATTGTAGTAGGGGGTGTGGTGGCCCCATACGATATGCTGTATAACGAGTCGGAGGGTGGTGGTGGGGGCCCTTCCCTCAGCCAAACACACACAATCGAGTCTCTTATTTTAATTGCGAGCGCCGCCGCCGCCATTATGGCTCGGCGTCAGCAGCGACAATTCCCTACCACGGACGGTTCCGTCTACACACAAACACACACACACTGAGTGGGGGCGCATTTATTCGCTCCTCATGCCTGGCTCTTGCTATTGGCGCCTGGCCAAAAAATGCCAAACGTCCTCATTAGAGAGAAAGAGAAAGAGAGCCATGTTTTATATGTTTTATATGCATGGATATTGAATATATATGTATATATCTTTTTTTATTATTACCCTGAACGAAGATGGAAGAGAGGGGAAGGGGTAGGAATCATTGGGAGGGGCAGGGAACAGACATTCGTACGGTAACGCGACAATGAATCGTGAAGCAGATATAGATAACAGATTTCATTTTTCGGAAATGTGTCACCAACTTTATGGAGTGACTATCCGGATGTATCCAGCACGCGAGCAATTTGAAAAGCAAATTAATGATCTGGACTAATCGTCAACCAACTTGACTATCGGTGGTACAACGCTGGTTGGTCGCCTAATGTTACGTGTACACGCTCAACATTTTTCAAAACAACACAGGCAGCAAACAACAAAACAACTAGTGACGACGAGAAGACGCGTGTAATTGCGCGCATGGGCATGGACAGCGGCATTCCGACACAACCGGTCGCAGTCAAACGCCGCGCTCAATTCATTTCATTCGAGCGTTTCAAAAGACTCGTGTGAATGATGAGTGGAGCCAAATGTTGAGCGCACCCTCCTCCACCACCTGACCAGGGCTCCTCCAACCAGTCAGCCTGTATTTAGAGCGGGGGACACTGCGTTCTCCTGGTCAAACACGACACGTAGTAGAACAACAGCTGATTGTGGATGTGTGCCGTGAAGCCCCAGCACCTTACGTCGTACGAAACGGACGGGGGTCGGTCGCTACGTACAGTATGTCTACAACATCACGATTGAGGTCGACAGCGAGAGTGAGTGAGACAGAGAGAGAGCGCCGCCAAAAAGGCACGGAGAACGAACCCCTTGGCATTGTGTCAACGTCGTCGTTTACCAATAATGACTGGCGATAAAAATGTCAAGTTGGCCGGCGCTGGTGGTAGACGTCGACGGCGCTGGAGACGCCGGAGACGCCGGAGAGCCAGACGTGGGCGACGGCAGGGAAAACGCGACCAACAAAAAGACAGCTCAAATATTAATGTCTCAAAAATATGAGATGACGACGAGGCGATTAGGTGACTGGAACATGCGGAACACTTTCCTATGTTTGCGATCAATTATTGCCGGTGACATAATTGATACATTACGAAAACCAATGCTCGGAACAATATGACAATGAAATAGTGAAGAATACGTGTAAATAAAAAATGACAACTACGTTTTTCCTGGTAATAGTAGTACAGTACAGTAGCGGTGCGACGAATTTGTTCTCAAAAGTCCTCTCAGATTGACGACTGACCGCGTATCGAGTGTCTTAATTATTTAAATGCAAAGGAGATATTTTGCAACTCGTTCGACCGGTTTCTCTAGTGTCCAAAGAATTGAAATTTCATCATTTTTGTAGGTTTTGTTTTTATTTTTAATTCACTGTAGTGTATATCACTACAGGATTTTCTGTACCCCTCATGGTGATTAGGCACTATGCGAGAGGCATATTTTCACCAGTACCTCGTGATTGAAATAGTCGAGAGCTCGCGCCTGGAATCGAACCCGGGACCGCCTAGCCACTGTCAGTACTAGCATGAATTCAAAACCGTCCAGTTAACACATATTTTTTTGCAATCTAATTTGTGGAACTCTCAAATGTTGCGGATAGCAATGGCCTCGATGGTTCATGTACTTTCGCATTAGGTGTTAATGTATGTGTTAGTTGTGATGTAGTGTGTTTTAGTAAAGCCTAATGCTGAAAAATAAATCAATCAATGAACGCACCGGGCTTCTGTATTCATATGGTGACATTCTACATGGGGCATTCTACATGTTGCGCTTAACTCACGAAACATCATTTAAGTTAGGTGTTCCGAGTGGTGTCAAAGTGTGGTGGATGGAACGAGATGAAGTTTCTAGAGTCTCAAATACATAGCCTGGTGAAATACAAGTGTCAAAATGAAAGAAACAACAACGAGCAAACCGGTTATTCGACCACCGCCACCCGCCACCTCTCTCGACCGCCTCCGGAGCTCCACACCGCAGTCTATTTTACTCATTGTAATTGTAATTGTAGCTAGAAAAAACTAGGAACATTGTTTTTGAATGAAGACCTGCACACACAGTTCATGACGTTCGGAACTGTCGAAAGGAGGTGTGGGGAGGTGTGGGAGGGGAGGAAGGGAAAGCAGTTGTTTTCTTTTTATTTTTTTGTGGTGATGATGGTGGTGATGGTGGGTGGTGGGTGGTGGTAGGGTGGGGTGGGGTGTAGTCGGTGGGAAGACGAGGGATACATGAGGGGGTGGTGGAGCGCTCGTTCCAGCCAATGACGTGGCCGTGTGCAGCGCCCCTCGTGCTTCGAATGACAGACGCGCGCTCGGACCAATCCGGCGTGGCGAAGGCGGAGCGGAGCGGCTTTCCGGTGGCCTACGTCGATGCCTATTGGCTGCTAGCAGCAGGCAGAGACACGCACGTAGTCGGGTGGCGGAGGTAGGTATGTATATACTGGCGGCAACGAGTAGGCTGGATCGCGCGCGCGCGCGCGCGCCCTCGCACGGAGGCCCACATGGAGGGAGGGAGGAGATTGGGAATGAGTGCTCGCTCAAGTGACGGTGGCGCCATCCCTCGTCCACCACCGAGTTATACCGACAATCCACTCTCCACCTCCAATACTGAAGAACACTTGAAACTTCTAGGCCTATACTTTTTAATTTTACATAGGCTAACCTTTTTTCCTTGAACAGATATTCATTTTTTTAAAAATATATATATATTCAATATATATCCACGAATCACTTCACTAGCATTCAGTCGTCCAAATGTCGAGAACACGATGCAGGATTTTATAACACGTGTACACTACCAGGAAATTGCTTCACTACAAAGCGAAGCTCACAGAAAATGAGACGCATCGCCCAAACATTTTCACATTGATTAAAAGACAATTTCGTTTCGACCTTCCAGAGCGGCGACTCTCAACCATCTTCCTTCGATCCAGCTTCCTGTCTTACTAAAGTGAATGAAGTTGACGACTCCCTTCTTAGCTCGCTCGCTCGACTCAGCCTCGATCCGTCGTTGTTGGTGGCGGCGTGGACAGTGACGACCACTGGCGAGCGAAAGAGGAACTCGGGCGTGCTCTTTTCTAGCGGTGGTGGCGCCTGCCTGTGTCCAGCCACCAAGCATCAACAGCAACAGCGCGCGCGCACCGCTCTCTGCGTTCGAGCGAGTGAGCGAGTGAGCGAGTGAGCGAACGAGGTAGAGGGAATAGGGAATAGGGAATAGGGAATAGGGAGGGAATAGGAGCAAGGCGCGAGAGGCAAAACAGCACAACCTAACGTTTCGTTTGTGTGCTTGCGGCTTGGCAAGTTGGCTTGGCATGTGTCGAGTGACGACGCCTCCCTCCACTGGACACACACAACTCCAGCTTCCCACCATTAGACGGACTGGAAACACGTGGCCACACAAATCCACTCCACACCGAGAGCAGCAGCACCAACAACAACAAGAAACGACTAGTCGAATTCACAATCTTTCTCAATTTCTCCGCTCCCGCTCCAACTAACTAACTAACTGGAAGAAAAAAACTTTCGGGGGAATTGACGCGGATCGTGTTGGGCAACACTCCTCCTCCTCCTCCTCCTTCGGCCACATATCCCCGTTGATCCCGGGGGAGGCCGATGTCGGAGACGAGACCGAGACACCGTCCTCACTCGCGCCTGTCCACGAGCCACTAGAGAAGAGAGGAATTTTGGGAGCCCCAACTTCAGCAGTTGATTTTGGCGCGCGCCAGATGTAACAGCTCCCGGAGGGTGTGTGTTGTGCCTGTGTG
>JAQGBY010004974.1:0-15492 GCA_034698785.1 Mycogona germanica | reverse complement strand
TAAGACGCTCGTCCACGATATGACCATGTACGAGACGATCGTTTAGTGTCGTCAGTCACTTGATAATGACCTCGCGGTGGAAAGCTCGTTTTTTTGTATTTCCCCTGTACCTGACAGAATAAAGTGTCTTTTACTATAGGACATCTTTTCAACCAATTATTTACATCGTTAAGTAGTTGGAAATCTAGATTGGGTGATGAAATGATAGCTGGACGCTGGCCCAATTTGGCGACGAAAACACGAGGTAGACACATCGCAATTCCCTAATTAAAAATGACAACTTCTTCCTGGGAATTGTTGCAAAAATACACTGTTGCACGTACCGGGACATACACTGGTGGTTGACTGCACATGATCACCAATGTCCTCGATGATAGTAGATTTAGAAAGCCCGTTGGAAATCATTTCATTTATTAGCAAGGGATAGTTGATGTGTTTCGCTTAATGCGGTACATATCCATGTCATTTGCAGCTTTGAAGATTTTTCTCACAATTGAGTCAGAGATTCACCCAGAAACGTACAAAACATGTGACACGTACTTTTTAAAACAAAGATCACCTGACAGAATCATCTAAAAACACTGGGAATTGTAGGACTACAATTAGAACTCATCAACGAAGATAGTTTAAATGGAAATTTAAAACATCTTCTCGAAAATAAGCAAACTAAGAAATTGAAAAACTATTGCCGAGTTGTAGTCTTGCAATTCCCACAGTTTTCAGTTAATAATTCCATCGAACCCGTTTCCTTTTCTATGAATTTGACAGAATCATCTCAGAACATCTTCGTATTTCATTAATTTAAAAAAAATCTATTTTTCAAATGCATTATTAGAGCTATATTGATTTTTTGAACAACGTGAATATAAGAATATGAAGTCCTACAGTATAGACAGCACCCGTTTCACGCAACACCACTTGCGATCATCATCATCTGTCTTTAGGACAATGAAATTTGAAAATAAATTAATTAAATAAATTAGAAGAGTTATCGCCAACTCTTGTTCGTCTTTTTTCGTCCGGACTGTCCCGGGCACAACCCCTCTTTTTATTGAAAATAATCCAGACGTTCTTCTTCCTATTATAAAGTTTTATGTTGGATTGGACGACTTCACATATACCATTGATGTACAGCAGGAACAAAAGAGGGTACAAAACACTGCCCTGTGGCACTCCTGAGGTCACATCAATCCATTCTGAGTGGATACCAGAAACAACAACTTCTCTTCACAGGATTTTCCAGTGGTCGGTGAGACCATTTTTGTGATAAAAAACAATTTTATTTAAATCCAAATAAATTATGCACAACCATCAGCTCTATTGGAATTTTCATTCATTGTCGGCTGATTTGGGCTAATGTCAGCCAACTCAATCTCTGTCAGATGTATTTTCTCCTAGATGAAATAAAAGAAAAAGCACGTACATATATGCATCATAATGAGAAAATGAATACAATTAATATTGAATTTAAACGAGATAATGTTCATTTACTCGTCATGCTTACATTATAAATTGTTGCCAATTTCATGTCACCATGAAACCTCTCTGATTTGAACCCGAGCCATTTGCGCCACCTGACAGGAAGTTTACCCAAAATAAGCCAAGTAAATGGAGAAATCAGACGTGGATCCAGAGCCTCCGGATCTTGAATACCTAAAGGCGAAGTGAAGGTGCACTTGGTCAAACTTTGTGCTAGTCAAAGCAATTTTTTTTTTTTTTTTTTTTTAATCAACTGTAGCCAACCGCACTACAGGCCTTACGTCCCCCTCATGGTGCTTAAGCATTTTTTTTAAATCACACACATATAATTTCGTCCATGGTATGGAATGTCTTAACCATAACCATCTATTAAGCCATTCTACTCTTTTTTTGCAATTACATTAACTTACCGGTAACGACACTGACCATATTTCCAACGACCATTAGAACGATTATTGCAATTGCGAAGTAGTATAATGGAGATATTGTATACAAGAAGAATATGTCCTCCACACTAAAGGAATCCAAATTATGATACGATTAAAATGATTTGTTATTTCAAGAGAGATCTACATCAAACTCATCACAGTTTCCCCACATAAAGGCAAAATCTATAATATCAGTCACAGTTATATAGAACAAGCTGTGCTGTTGCTATGCTGAGTTACTTAGCCTACCCTATGGAGTCCACTTCTGTATGATTTTGTAGACTGGCCAACATTTTGGATTGTGTCTCATTGATGACTGTTATAAAATCACTTCCACGCATTGTATTGTTGTTCAGGTCTTGTAGAATTAGGTCTCGTGGTATCCGGCCTTCTAAATTGTTTGCCACACAGCCATCGGTGGATACCGGCAAGTGCTGCTTCGGCATGCGGTTTAGCATGAAATTTCCAATTGCCGCCCATCCAATGACCACTAGACTACACATGTAACCAACAGAGGCTCCCTGTGACAGGAAACGAGACCACAAAATATTGGTTTCAATGTTTAAGTTTGAAATACCTAAAAAATGAAAATGTCGATCATAAATGGGCAATCTGATAGAACGCTGAGATAGGTTCTGATTTCAATTCCAGTCAGAAAGGTATTTATTTGAAAATTAATTTCTCTTCTGCCTAAAGATTTCAGATGGTGTGTTATAATTATTTTTTGAATCTCGAGTCGGGTCGGATTAAACATAATTATCAAAGGTAAACAGAATTTGTCTCGCAGGCTCATAAGATATTGGCTATAATCTGGGAATGCTTCTGATGTGCATGACTAGACATGCGTGCATAGAAAATATATTGAATACGCATTTTAAAAGTAAAGTAATTTGATGATAACTTACTTTTGATGTAGCCCATGGAGAAAACATTCCCAAAATCAAAACTCCACAGGACGGTGCCACAGTTAATCCAAAGATCATGTAGCTAACCTGAATAATTTAGAAATTATAATTATACGTGCCTAATTAATTAAAGAGCGTGAGGTGCATGTATTTTAATGTGAAAGGAAAGGCACTAGTTCCGCCAGGGAGCACGACCTGATAAGCGTATTCAAAAGTCATTGTGAAAACAAGAATTAAAACAAGAAATAACCATAATCACACTTACTTGCATAACTGTTTCAAATTTGCTCACCACCAACGTTAGAGCAACAGTAACCACTCCATATGCTAAACCTGCCAAAAGATTTGATATCAGATATAAATGTACTCATAATAGACCCGAATGAAAGACTAATCGATTGGCGAACTCGCTCGCTTTGCGAAAAATATTGAGTTTCGAAAAGACCGGGAGTTGAAGCACGGATCCTTGGATCACAATTACCAGTTCTAATTACCAGTTCAATGTTATAAAAGCGAGTTCATCACCACTCGATCATCTTTGGTTGATAAGGCCAATAAACATGTTACTGTCATCACTGAGTTACCTAGACATTTAGAAATGACTGTGGCCATTCTTTCCTTTATCCGTGGAAAATAAGGTTTGATAAAATCTATTATGACGATTGTCGAAAAAGAGTTTAGCGATGATGACATTGTGCTGAAAAGATAAAAAAAAGTATCACCATCTTTGAGTCAAAAATTGTGGCTCAATGTCTAACAAGTCATTTTGTTGGATCATTTAGGATATTGAATTTGCATTTCAAAATTTGAAGAATTGTTTTTATTTTTTTTGCAATGGTTAGCAATGTTGCATTTCCTACCTCATTGATGCTGCTAGCATGCCAGCAACAAACAATCCCGAAAGGCCATCAATTGGATCGAATATCTCCCTGGCAAACAGCGTTGCAAGCTTTAATAAAAAATATTTTATCTTAATGGAAACATCTACGTCATTGAAAAAATGAATTACGAATTCCAGTTGTAATGTGAATTTCAAGATGGTCAGAGTTTCACTCATTACCTGATCTCTAGATCTAATTTGTTTTTGCATCAGTGGGTCACAGTCGTAGTACCGTGCATAGACAATCATTCCAACCCAGGAAGCCAGCATGTGGGAAGCACCCAGAATAATTGGCGAAATAAAAAGTGTCCTTGAATTGTTAAATGAATAAAGCAGATATAATGTATAGGTTTAACCCTTTACTACACAATGTAACCATCACACCTCATGCTTCTCAAATACTGTGAGAATCAAAATTTCCAAAGCCACATGATCTAGCTTATCTAGAGCGTGTTAAAAGAATCGTCTCCAGCAGATGCCAGTCCTTGAAAGCCAATAAAATATTTTCATTATGAATAAATTTTGTATTTTGGCTGCACGATGCAGTCTACTACGTTTTACATTGATTGATTTTATGACTTTTCGCCTGTCGTGTAACGAAAATATTCATATATAAGAAGAAAACTAAAATCTCCAATAAAATTGGAGCATAGTAGAGTGATGTCTGATAGTGAAGACACAATTGGAGATTTTAGTTTTCTTCTTAACAATAATATCTATCTCGGCGTGTTCCAGATCACTTTCCAATTAATCGAAAATATTCATAGAGTTTTTTTATTTGTTCATTCATTTTCCTAGAATCTGTAGTTTTCGTAAGTGCGTTATACTCTGTAAAAGACTTTTAGGGTTTTTTTAGTTTTTTAATTTTAGGGCTCAAGCCTTCGTGAGCTAAATGGCACTTACATTTTCGCTCTAGTTAATGTCTTGTTTGCCATTTGTCTTTGCACCTGCGATTGACCGAAAATTGGCACGCCGATCCCCATCGCTAACCCTCCAATTATAAGGGACCAAAAGGAGTAGTAGGTCCCATTGTCCACTGAAAAACTAAATTAAACATTTTTACATGAAAATATGACCATTTGCAATAGAGCGACTTCACATATAGGTTACGCCCATTTCAGTTTCTTATGGCGAAGATGTAATTAAGATGGTGTTCTCTGTACATTCGGCATGCATGTGTGCATTGGATCACAAAGTCTCAAGAAGCCCATTTCACAAATTGGAGAAATACGATTTATAAATACAGCTCTGTATACCGTTTGTACAGAATTTATATAATATGTAGTTAATGAATGGTGAATGATATATTACATAAGTACCGGATCAACACAGTTCTACCGCCTTCATAGTTTCGATTCCAAACCTGGGAAAATCCACCCAGATGTTGAGTGCCCATCACAACAAACGTCAACAACGACACAACCATGATGATCATCTGGATCACATCTGTCCAAATAATAGCTGAGAAGCCACCCTGAAATGTTTATTTATTCGAACAGTCGATCACAAACATAGTAGCGATTTTTAAAATGATTTTTAGAACACGCGTGACCAATCCATAAAAATCAAAAACACTATGGTGGCATTTTACAATGATTCCAGAACTTCTATAGATTGAGTGGTGGCGCGTATCACTCGTATTTTGCTGCTTACCATTGAGGAATATATAATGCAGGTTCCCCACACTATGGCCATAGTCGCCCAGTAAGATATTTTGGTGGCTATAAACATTTACAAGCAAATATTTTATATTTCATCACAAGCTTGTCCTTGAACGCATGGGGCACTGCGATCGTTATGGAGGGTTTGTGCAACACCAATGTTTTGAAGGTGGATTTTGAATCATCACAAATAGTTGTTTTAAAACAGAAATGAAGAAATGCTGACGCAAAACTAAATACTGGCGGCAAAATTCGTAGAATCACAATGCCCTCCAGAGTTCAATTGCAACCTTCATCTGACCCTGAGAAGTGAAAGGGTTACTTACAATCAGATACAATAAGCACAGTTAAGTGAGCCAAACTTGCCATCAGCAAGGTCTGTTGAGGAAGGCAAAATAACATTTTCAATGATATACAGTTATGAAATTTGATTCTACCTGTATATATAGCGAATTATTTGCGAACTACTATTAGAAATAGTAACTTACACTCTGTGCTAGCTTCAAGACAGCTAAACAAATCCTTAAGAAGCGATTAAATCGATACTCGGCATACTGGAATTAGAATTTTAGCAAATTAGAATTTGCAATTGATTCGATCGAAGATGAATGATAAATTCAATAGAAAAAAGTGAACGATATACCTGAGTGACAGTGCTGATGTTCATTCGAAAGTAAATCGGCGTTACAGTTAACATGGTAAAGACACTGCCCACAAAAGGAGTCACGCTGAGCATTATCACCTGCAACCCATTGTTGTAAACGTCTGCCGGAATACCGAACATCATGACTGGTGAGATTAGGGTGGCGGCCGAAGAGAGGACCAATGGGAACACTCCGAAGTTACTGCTAGCCACCAAAAAATCGCGAGTACTCTTGAGGTGACGCGCGCGCCAAGCATAGTACAGACCAACGGCCATTGACACCCCTACAACGGACATGACGATCACGTAGTCCAACGTGCCAAAAACATGTTGATCCATGTTTGGCAAATCAGACATATATATCCAGTTCTATGTTGTCAGTTCTATGGGAGGATCCAATGAGCGTAGAAACCTAGAAGGCCTGGAGTACAGGAGTTTCAATAGTTAGAACTGAGGCCCGCCAATTGGTATTTTGCATTTTGCCCTGGGGTAGACCTACCAACAAAAAATTGTTGAGTAGCTTTGACATTTAGTATTAAGGAATTTGGTAAAACGTATTGCAGTTAAATAATTAAAATGGATGAGATCGGGACAGCTCTGTATAAAAAGACGAATGGAGTGGCGAGCTCAAAATATAATAACACTTTTAAATATTGAAAAATTATTTTCTCACTTATCTCTTAATCAATCCAAATAGTATCTAAAAGTATTATATTCGTCTTTTTAATCAGAGCTGCCCCGAACTTGGTCAATTTAATTATTTAACTACAATACGTCTTATCAAATTCCTTAATGTTAAATGTCAACAATTTGTTTCATACCAATGAACAAATAATTGTAATACAATTTTATAAATTACACTAATTACATATACTGCTGATAAGTAGTTACAAATATTTTTAAAATTAGATTTAACGTGAATATTTAGAAGCAATATATACTAGACTAGAGTGTAGCGTGATCAGTCAACGACATCTTAAACAATAATCTTATCAATTTTCTCTGTTCGGATTATATATGCCACTATGCTATCTAGTTATGCGCGTTTAGTTTTCAGAGGGGTTTCGTTGTTTTGGAACGGAAAAGGAACGAGTTTCTTTTTCAAAGTAACGGAGGAACGGCCGTTCCATTTTCTTGAATGTAACTTAGGAATTTGAAATTAAGGAATTAAGGAACTTACCCAGCACTGCCTTTATTCGTGCGCATTAGTACCGTCGCTTTCGAACACAACTGATGAGAGAGAAGTGGGGATTCTCTCGAAAAGGTTATTGTGGTAAGTAGACGATCTAAATCGTAAATTCTTTAAATTATTTTCGCGGACGATGACAGAATGACGATGATCGAATTTCGTACAAGTGTTATTCCTTTCGACACTAACCTTCGGATTATGCGGCTAAACTATCTAGCTTTATGTTTTTATTTAGTCAAAAAATAAACGTGTATTCGAACATCATATATACACTGTACATGTGTATAAATTGCAATATACAGGTAGTTGAACTACGTACATTTGTTATTTGGAATTTTGTTTACTGGCACTCATAAATTGGCAATTGATTGGGTTGTCAATTTTAATGTTTTTTTATAATTCCAACCACTAAGCACCTAGGGGGCACCGTTGTAGACACAGACCTGGATTTTCATGTTTAGAAATATTGACTTTCGAAATATTCTATGCTCCGCAAGAGCACACTGTTCCGCGAATGAACTGACACTTTTGGATATACAGAGTATACTGTATGAATACATGTGCGAATTGCACATGTTTTTTGCTCATACGAAATGCATGTTTTTTCGTTGAATTATTTGTCAAACGAAAATATTGTCACAATTAAAATAAATGCGACTTTGCAACACTCAAAATATAATGAAATTCAAAATCCAAAATCGACAATTACTCAAGCATGTTTTATTTCACAGAGCCAATACGAATTTACCCTGACAAAAACATTGCACACATAAAAGGGCCATTATGGGGGATCAAAGAGATTTTATGGGGGGAAAAAGACGATCTAACGTTTCAAAAAAGGATTTTCTCCATCTCCTTTTCCCAAATGAGACGTTTCCTCGTTTCCTGAATTGAGACAAGATATCAGATGTCAAATGTCTCGTATTGGGTAAATGAAAAAAAAAACTTCTTTTTGAGATTTTGTTGAATTAAAAAAATACAATGAAAATACAATACAAAAAAATACAATATAGAAATAAAAAAGATGATCAAACGTTTTCAAAAAAGAGATTCTTCATTTTCTTTTTTCAGATCGGACTTTCTTTTTTTCCTCGTTTCCAAAATTGGGACTAGATTTGAGACGCCAAATGTCTTGTTTCTGGAAAACGCAGAAGCATCTTATTTTTGAGATGGCAGTTTTAGCAGTACGCCTATCAAAGCCGGGACATCCGGAATTTGAACTTCAAAAATATATATTTATTTAGATCGTATAAGTTGTTTATCAATTTTCTGATTCATTTAATTTTATTTATCCATTTCCGGTTTATCGTTGGGTTTGCAAACATTTTCAGCGATCTCCTGTTCCGGCGTAGTTTTCAGTAATGTCATACATGTCTCTACTTCTGTGTTGCTCTTGGTGACCTGTGTAACAGATAATACGAGTCAGGAGAGTGTCCGAATATTATCTATACTAATTAATATTGTGTGTTACTAGGCCCCTCTCTTGGAGGCTGCATGCGGGTAAAATTTGTAATTAAAATTGTAATTAGCGTCAAACAATACCTGACAAAGTGTAGACAGTTTCATATCCCCATGAAATTTTCCCGATTTGAAGCCGAGCCCTATGCGCCACCTGACTGGCAGTTTACCAACAACGAACCAAGTGAAAGGACAGATCACACGTGGATCGAGTGCATCAGGATCTTGGATGCCTAAAAAACAATTGTAGTATAAATAATAATAATATAAACATAAGGCAAATGAAAGGTTTCATCAGTCGCTCACTGCGATCCGTTGCGAACAAATTTGCAACACCAGAAGTAGTAGCGCTTCACTGATGGACAACGTCTTCGGTGTCGGGGGTGAAAAAGATGCCAAAAATGGCGCGAATCCGCAATAGGTTTTGCAAACCACAAACTTATACTAAGCATTTGATGTGAACCGAAATCAAACATGTTATCCAACTAAAAAAATCGAATTTTGCAACATTCTTACCAGTAGCAAAACTAACGACCATTCCGACAATTAATACGACAAACACCGCAATTGCGTAATACCAAAGTGGCGATGCACTGTACAATGGAAATACATCTGCCGCTCTAAAAAAATCACAAACAGTACATGATATATTATTTTACATATATCTGATACGGAATTTATCAAATCAGTTTTTGATTACAAAAAGAAAGGTTGTTCAATTTCTATCTTGGCTGACAAAAGCTAGCTTATGTCTTATGTTCTTGATGTGAAGTTTAAAGTTTAATGTAAATAGATTTGTTTTCGCTTAACAATTAATGAATTCTTACTTTTCACTCGATGATACAAGCAGGGAATGGTTTTTGATCATTCCATTTAAATTTACGATTGATTCCGTAAAGCTAAAATTTGTGCTGGTAAACGACTGATTGAAAATGCTAGAGTCATTGGATGGGCATCCCATAGTGCTCAGTCCTACGGCAACCACTGATTTGGAAGGGAAGTAAATTAAACGACCGAATGCAATCCACCAGCAAGCGGCTAATCCACACAGATACCCCGCAATTGCACCCTAGAATATCAGAATTTAAATATCGATTAATAACATGTAAGTCTCAATACATTTTCTTTTTTGATGGACGTGACATGTGACGTTTTATTGACACGAAAATGACACAAGTTTTAAAAGACAGACAAATTAATCTTCTACTGGATATAATTTTAATTGACATGGTTTGTTGAACAGGAACTGTGTTTCTCAACTAAATCATAGTTAAATCACTTTAAGAGCTGAATAAATTAATAAATTTAATATACCCTAGTTATACCTTCGCTGTAGCCCAAGGAAAGATAAATCCAAGTACGAACACGCCGCATGTTGGACCAGATGCAGACCCAAGCGTTATGTAAAGTAACTAAATGAAATAGTATTGATTAGCAGGACATGAATTAAAGTAGAAAATAATAGACTGTGTACTTCGATATATGATTTGGTATAAGCAACATGCAGAAAGATTTTCAACGAACCTGTACTATGCCCTCGATTTTGCTCACAACCAGGGTCAACAAAACTATTGCAATTCCATATAATAAACCTGGTCAATTAAGATCACATAAATTATTAAAATATACTGTAGTTTCAGGACGTATCTAGGTTTACATGGGGAGGGAGTTACAATTCAGATCTGTTCTGATCTTCACAGTACATCAATTCGAATGACAATCTCATTCTGAAAGTGCACACTTCATTTAATTTAAATTATGCGAAATCTAGACAAGGTAGTTAGTATGTGTACGTGTACTGCATTTGTAACCAAACATTAACGAGTTTAAGATTGTTTGAAAATAAAAGTAGTTTGTGTAGTATTGTGTAGTACAAATAGTTCTACCCAATATTTTAGAAATTACTATTGCAGATTTGTCCTGAAGCCCTGGCCAGACTGGTTTCACAAAGTTGACTACCATAACTGTAGCGAAAGCGTTCAGTACTGAGGACAACGTACTGTAATAATTTAAAAAGAAATTTACAAACGATATTATAATAAAATGCAAGCCAGTAAATCGAAGTGTTGAAGGCGCCAATCATTTTTTAGTTAACCTTAATGACGCTGACAGCACTCCAGCAATGAATAATCCTGAAAGTCCATTGTGACCAGAAAATATTTCTTTGGCGAGCATAGAAGTCAACTTGAAGAAAAAGAGCAAACACAATTTGCTTCTTCATTTTAAAATGTCATTTCATTAAAAAGCCGACAACTTTCTTTAAAAACCTCAAATTATCTTAAACCACGAATTCGAGATAGTTAACTATTCTTATTTGTATTAATTAATAAGTAAATAATATTAATTAAAAATAATTGTAATATAGTGAAAAGAAATACATTTAAATAAACGAGTTACAATTTGAAGTACAACCATGGCAAGTAACCCTTTATTATATACAGAACTTGTAGATGCAAACCAATTAATATGTTTATACTCGATTGGTACAAGTAAATTACCTGGTCTCTGGAACGAACTTCTTTGTTCAGGAGTGGATCGCAGTCGTGATATCGAACATAAAGAACCAATCCCAACCAGGCTAACATGATGTGGGCAATACAGTATATTCCCATCGATAATATAATTGTCCTACGGCAAGGAGAAAAAAATCTACATTGTACAGAGTAGAATTTCTGTAGTAGGTCCAATAAAAAATCACAATTGTTCAGAAAGCAAAATCCACTTGTTATTAATGAGATATAAAAATTATTGTATAGAATGGAAATGGCATACGGGATCTTATTTAATGCTTACATTTTTGCTTTGAGCAACTTTTTGTTGGCCATCTGTCTTTGCAATGACGTTTGGCTGGTAGCAGTCGTTCCAATCATCATAATAAACCCACCAATCATCAACGACCAAACTGAGTAATTGGTTGTGTTATCTGACGGATTGCTTGAAAAAAAGGTATTTAATCAGGTATTTTATACTTGAACATGAAGGGTTGTGAAAAAATAGGGGTACAAAGGGGTACAGAATTGCCTGTAGTGCTATGCACTACAGGCAATCTTAAATTAAAATAAAAGAATCTATAAAAAATATTCCTGGCCTCTCAGAGAAAGTGATCACAAACCGAAAGATGACAGTGTTGTTCCATTCATAATTTGTATTCCAAATATGCGCGACGCCGCCCATAGCAATTGTGCCCTTGACGACCAAAGCTATTAGCGACACACCAATGACGGACACCTGGATGACGTCCGTCCAAATCACAGCTGTGAAACCACCCTGACATAATATTGATCATTTGATTATAGAGATCGTAATTTATCATACATTGAGTACTCTTAATATCTCAAAGTTCATCCAGTTTCAAATTTTGAATTCAACAGTCATAAACTAATTACTAGCTTACCAATGAAGTATATATGGCGCATGTCCCACAAATGATGCTCATAGAGGCCCAATAAGAGAGACCAGTAGCTATTTAAAGATTCGTGGTTGAAATATTAGTTAGTGCAAACAGTCCTATCTACGTGGGAGGGCCGAAAATAGATAGCGCATATTTTTTAGTTTGAGAATAAACCAAGTAACTCCAAGTAAGTTAACTCCATTCCACTAAAATTTAAAATTGTCAGTCGACAGTTGAATGATTCTGGGTGCAGCTGGTGCATTAACAAATATATTGCATACTTACGGCCACTTAGAACCAAACTTGTCATGTGAACTAAACTTGACATAGTTATGCTCTGAATTAAAAAGATACGGTGATTAAATTAAAAAAATAAAGTACGTATTACTCTGTACTGATTCGAAAAATAATTGTCTAGTTCGTGTAAGTTAAAATATATTAAATAAGTTTTTGCGATAATTTACTTGCCGATTGCAGTAAATACACAATCGCAGGAACACTTTTCAAGATGCGATTTCTAAACCGATGTTCCAGGTACTGTTGAGAACAATACATCAAATGTTAAATTTACGAATTCCCTAATGTAATGTTTTAAAATGCGGTTTTAAGGTGAGTAGAAGAAAAATATTAACCCCGCAGTTACTTACCTGATAGACGGTGCTCAAATTCAACCGGAAGTAGACGGGAACAAAGGCGTTGGCACCCACCACACTTCCCAGAATAAAACTGAAGGGCAGCAGTGCAACCTGGATTCCATTATTGTAAGCTTCACTGGGTTGACCGATCATGAATACCGGTGACAGGAGAGTGGCCGCAGAGGACAAGATTAGAGGAACCAATCCAATGTTGCCTGTAGCGACCAAGAAATCACGAGTGGTCTTCCGCTTTCGGGATGTCCAAGCATAAAAGATCCCAATGGCCATGGACACGACAATCACGGTGATAACCACCACATAGTCCAGCACGCCAAACAAATAGTCCGGTTGCGAAGCAGCCATGCCTCAAATCTTCATAAGATGAGGCCAAGTTATATTAGTTTCTCGAGCTTGTCTTCTAGGTAAATAGAAATAATATGTTTCAATGTTCTTGGAGACAATTAAAACACCATCTTTTAAGAGTTAGTGCAATCTCATCGAAATGTACTGTACATAAATGATTTAATCAAAGAACCCCACGACTAGATATCCATAAGTTGTCTGCTCCTTGTAGAATCCTCTTGTGAAACACACTAAATCGAATGTGCACACAAAGTGTTTAAAGTAAAATAAAGATATATTTTTATTAAAATAAATCGTTGCTTTCGACTTACTTTGCTTTTCGATTGACAGACTTTCTAGTAGTCTTTTTAATAATGTACAGAGTATTTCTGTTACATGCCTTCTTATACAGTAGCAGAATGTTATGTATTCGCAATTTCGTAAATATTTCTTTTTAAATTATATAAAAGTTAATGTTTTGCTTTTACAAATTCATAACATAATTGTTTTAAATTTGATTTGCACAAAATTATAAGCAAATCAAATGCAGAGCAGTTCACAACTGAAACTCTACATGTGCAGCACAGCAGGCCACTCAATTTAATTTTTAATCATACAACGAAGGAGTTCCTTTTCTTTTTTTACAATGAAAAACACTTCAAATGTAATACAAAATCATCATACACTTGGGACAAACAAGGAGGGCTTTCTTTTGTGCCCTATAACATTGTATCTGCAGCCCACAAAACTTGGAAGTGCAATATGTACAGTATACCAACGATCATATGAAATCTTTCGCTTTTACTTCAAAATAAATATTAAAAAAATTATTTGCCTTGCTAGATGGTGGAAAGTACGTTCAAATAAATAAATTCCACTGAGGGAAAAGCGCTGAGACCAACAAAGTGCCCCTAACGTGCTAGACCCTAACAGAACAGTGTAGTTTAATTGTGAATGCTAATGAAAATTATAATTTAACAAAACTCACCGATTTATGGAACTTTTCCTTTGATATTATGCTTGTAAGATATTTGAGTAAGATATATATACACTGAAACTATGTTTATTCCTTACGTTATACCAATTCTCTGGAACTTATGTATTGTATTTATGCAGCTAAGATTGTGTGAATAATAATTAATCATAAATCACAACTTAGCAATCCAATAAGTTAATGATGAATTATGAACCACTGACTTTAGATATAAATTTTGATTACATGATCTGCACACGGCATATGCAGTTCTTAATTGGGCTGCTTATATAGACCCACTTGCACTCATACAAATTACACATGGTGGTTGCATTGCGTGCCGATTGGCAACATGTGTTGCGAATTTGCTTAAGCCAAAATTGTGGATGTTTGCTTTAAACAGTGGTTTGTTTGCTTGAATTATATGTGAACCATTTGTCGGCAGAATCTGTTGGATCTTCCTGGGGTTTGGCCCAGGATTAATTGCAGCAGAAAATGTAGCACAGACACACACACTCACATAACTGACGAGGCGGCAAAATAAAACAAACGCTGTTTTATTTGCATTGCACATTTTTAAAAACCACACGGGAAAGACTCGCTGTGCCGATAACGGCCGATGGCTGCTCTATATCGATACTGTGACGTATCAGTACCACCTGCTATGTCACTGGAAGGGGACAATCACTACTCCCCCTTGAAAGGGTCAACCCCTCCAACATATGGAGAACCTCATGCTTACACGGAGAACCATTATTTGCATTTGCATTGATTTTGTGTAAGCCAACATTGTGGGTGTTTACTTTAAATGGTAGTTTGTTTGCTTGAATTAAACGATGACCAATTGTCGGCAGAATCAATGGATGGAGAACCAGTCTCTGCATTTGCAAACTTGCAATACGTCATTTTTTTTTAATTCACCGATTCCACCCGCAGGCATAGCAACGCGCACTTACATATAAAATTATATACGCCTGGACAATACTAGTCATCTTGTTAAAATGGATTATATCTTTATTTCATACAAATTTAATCAGCTCACGATGTCCAAGCTTCCAAGAATACAATATAACTCACAACACAACTGTACGACTCGTCTTAGCTCAGTCGGTATTGCGACTGACTGTGGCTCGGCGGTCCCGGGTTCTCGAAAATTTCGATCCCGGGGTACTGGACGTGACATAGTGCCTATAAGAACCATGAGGGTTACAGAACGCCTGTAGTGCGGTTGACTACTGTTGATTGGCAAAAAAAGAACTCAACAGAAGCAGCTAGCAACGCGACCAATGTTCAAGAAATTCTCGAAATTGGAACTTAATAATTTATACATCTATCTGATTGTCTCCAGAAAATATCATCGATAGGAATCATCGAATTGTAATATTAATCATATTTTCTAACATACGAAAGTGATCATTCACAAAGATGGTCACCAGCAACCTTAAAGTCAAGCAGTAAATTTGTACTCCCGCATTTGTATTCTTGGGCGCAAACAGTCTCCTTATACT
>JAQGBY010004973.1:0-15493 GCA_034698785.1 Mycogona germanica | reverse complement strand
TGAAGCCAAAGGGAAACGTTACAAAAGCCAAAATGTTGTAAAGCTATTTTTATTATGTTTTATTGAAAATTGAGATCTGTCGCTCCGTCGCTAGCGAGTTATGATGGTATACTTACGGTATGTTTATTCTTATGCGATTTCATTAAGCCGTTCGGCAAAAAGCCTCTGGAAACGAAAATCCCAACTTCAGTTTTATAATATAGGATTATAGTCATGCATGATCTTGTTCATTTTTTACAATTGTGTTTGTAAGTAGATTACCACTATTTGTTGAACTTTTACAAATTCGATTCAATGAATGTCATAATTCGATGAATTTACTTAGTCGTAGTGGTTGTGCAGTTGATGACATGCCTTTCCATTTTATATTACTGCACGTATTTGTGATGGGAATAATACGCAACAATTCAGTTCAAATTGTGTTTGTGCTTGGTCATCATAGATATCTTATTCGCTGATTGGACCGGACCATGTGGGAGACCTGTTCGAAATCGACCGCTACACCGGAGAAATTTTCACCAAAAAAATTTTCGACCGCGAGCAAACCGAGATTCTTCAAATCCGAGTGAACATCACTGACGGAGCACCATCCGCTAGACGCAACATCCAGGACGGCGTTCACAATTCCTGTGAGCGTTTTGACGTATTCTTGCGTGGTTACCTGCCATTTCCAGATACGCTTCGGACATTATAAGATCATTCGATCATTTCTGATTATATTAATTTTAGATTTCACCGATTTCGCCGTTCAGATCGGTGACGAAAACGACAACAACCCTCAATTCGAGCAGAAGGAGTATAACGCCACCATTTCGGAGAGCGTCGACATTGGATACAGCATTCTCGCAGTGAGGGCCACAGACAAAGATCACTGTAAGAATCAATTTCTGACAAATTAACTGAATTAATTTAATCGAAAAAAGAAATAAAATATTCAAAATGCTGTTCCATCACCACTGATTTAACATTGATTTATCCCCAGCATCTCAAATGCGTTACGAAATCATCGACGGAAACGACAACGGAAAGTTTTCCATTAAAGGCGACACTGGAATGATTTCAGTGATCGATGAGCTTGACTACGAAACTCCGCCAAATCAGGTGCATATGATTGTTTCATTGTGTTATTTAATTGTTACCTTATAGATAATCGTAATTGTTAATTTCAATAATTTGAACTGCTAAGTGAGTACGTGCTTCCTCCTCAGGCTTGCAACACAGTGTACTTGACTTGACGCGATGTTTCTTAGCAAATTCACATGCTGTTGTGCAGACTGCAGATTCTAAAGCTTGAACCTTTGGCTCACAGATCACCGCATTTAGGTATTAGTTGTGAGATTTTACATATTTTTCTTTGCCTGGTCAGTACACGTTGACCGTATCGGTAACTGATGGCCTGCATGAGAATACCACCAAAGTCTACATCAATGTGAAGGACGTCAACGACAATCCGCCCAAATTCGATCTGACTGAATACAATGTCACCATCTGGGAACGTAAGGAGGACAACATCACTGGTTTACCTCAATTCATTTTGAAGGTAGGTGAAGCGCAATCACCTTTGGACTTTAGCGATCAACCTTGTCTCCATTATTAACCATTGGATGATTCTATTTAAATTTAACAACTATTATACATATCTTTCTTTCTTGATAATCAGGTTCACGCAGAGGACACAGACAGCACACACTCGGAAAACATTAAATACTACTTGACTGGACAAGCCAACGAAATCGGACCGCATGGCAAACCGGTGTTCAGAATTGACCCAGAAACCGGCGATATTTTTCTGGACGAAGTAAGCTGCTTTCATTTAATTTTTACTCTGTACTCGAAAAACATAATTTCATAACAAAAGTGTTTTTATCTTTTGTCATCGGACGAGTTATTTATCTTTCATTTGCTTTTTTGTCAGCCGTTGGATCGGGATCTGCCGAAGGGTCGTCCGGTGTGGCAGTTCAATGTGCTGGCACGGGACCAGGGCGGCGAGGGCGGCTCGCTGGACGGCTACGCGCAGGTCAGCGTCTATCTCATGGACATCAACGACAATCCACCCGTGTTCAATCAGCCACCCTACCTTGGAAACGTGCTCGAGAACCAACCAGCAGGTAAGCATTGAACATTGGACGCTTTGATCCGCAAACTCCGTTATTTAGTTATCAAAAATACCAACAAAATAACATTTAAACTATCATTACACAATAATAAAATATTCATAATAAAGTCATAATAAATTTATAATGAAATAGGGGTTGTCTCCGGGACAGCACCGGACGAAAAAAGACGACCAGAGTCGGCGAGAAACTCTCAAATAATTTTCTCTATAAATTTCTTTCTCTAAAATCTCTATAAATTTATTATGAATATTTTATTATTATATTTCAAGTACGACTTTGCCTCTTATATACTATCATTATACAATTTCAGTAAAAGTCCAGATGACAATTTTCTCTTTGTATTGATTTATAAAATGGTTATAATTATTTTTTAATTTGTTCGCACAATTTTAAGAACAATCACATTTTAATACCAGAGTATTATATAATTCGTGGTTACTTTTCTTAGGTGAAAGGTTTTAACCCTTTTAACGATTTGCCTGTCTCACTATTTGTCCTCTAGTTCACTGGCTTTCTTTGACGCTACTTTTGTATTTTTTAATTTTTAGTTGGAGCAGGCATTGGAGGGGGCAGTACATGTACCAAGATTAACTCTTTCAATGTGTTTTCACTTCAGGCAGCAACGTGATGACCATGACAGCCGTGGACTACGACGATCAGAAAGTAGGCACGAACGCCCAGCTTACTTATTCGATCGTCAAAAACGCCGAAGACGAACTGGGACAGCCCATCTTCTCTATCGATCCCAAAAGCGCGATCGTCACAACTCTGGTGGCCAATCTGGACAGAGAGAAAGTCGATCGATACGAGATCGTGGTCCAGGCGCAAGACGGCGGGGGACAAACAGGTTCTAATCACACTTATAATTTTTGCTCAATGAAAAATGCTTCTGAGAAATGGTTATTCTATCATTATTATGGTTATGTATACTATCTATTATGGTTATGTAATCGTACTTGTCATCTCTACAAGAACGTAACAATTGATTGTTATATTCGTTCGAGTCTAGGCACGGGTACGGCAACCATCCTGGTGACGGACGCCAACGACAATCCGCCTCACTTTGACCAGTCCACCTACGTGCTGACCATCGCCGAGACGGACGGCAATCGCCTTCCCCCCGAGCCCATCCTGGTCATGCGTGTGGCGGACGCCGATCTGTCCGAGACCAACACCAACTTATTCAGCATCGTCCCGGACAGTGGTCCCGGCTGGGATCGTTTCACGGTTCGGGGCAGTCCCAACAACACCGTCTCACTTTGGGTGGCCAAGCCGCTGGATTACGAGAGCGCCGACGACCGGAGAGGCTTCAGTTTCGTGGTCAAGGTCAGCGACGACGGCTCGACATCCGAGGGACCCAATCACGAGGCCACCTGTCTCGTTAACATCACCATATTCGACATCAATGACAACGTGCCCAAGTTTGATGAGGTCCAGCAGACGGTGTTGCTCAAGGAGGACACGGCATCGGGGACGGTTGTGGCCACCTTTCATGCCACTGATGCGGACAACGGTGGACTATCAACCATCAGGTGAACATCCTGGCCTCTTGACATTTAGCAAAATCTTTGATTTTTGGCATTTTCGATTAAGTTGAGATAACATCACAATAACTATTGTATTTTTTTACATTTCCATTTAGTTATTCGATTTCGAGAGCAACGAATCACAACCGTTTATTTTCGATTGGGAATTCCGGTGTGGTTACAGTTGAGAGTGCACTTGATCGAGAGAAGCAGGACACACATATTCTCAGTATTCTTGCAACTGATGACGGTAAATTACGTATTAACAGCATCTTTTGCATTTGTTGAAATTTTAACTGTCAAATTCGAGTAGCTAAAAATTCAATTGATGACGGAGGAGATACGTGTGCGGGTTTCTGGACTTTACTCAATAACAGGGTCTCCATCGCGCACGGCGACAGCAACACTGACCGTCTCTGTGCTGGATGTCAACGACAATGCTCCCGAGTTCATGGAAGATTATCAACCAGTGGTTCCCGAAAATGTTCAACCCGTGTTGCACGTGATCGAAGTGTTTGCCAAAGATCGAGACAGTCCAGAAAACGGACCGCCCTTCAAATTTTGGCTCGCGGACACAGCATCGGAGGACATCAAAAATTCATTCGATCTTCAGCAAAGTAACCATATTTTAAATTATGTTTGGTCATTCATGTCAGTATATTTATAAATTAAGTTTCGTGTCTTGTGTACAATATATTCTTCTGAAATGTATTACAATACATGTCTATTTTATATTTCTAGTCAATAGTGGCAGTGGAAGTGCCAACATAACCACAAAGGTGATGTTCGACCGGGAGAAGCAAAAGAAGTATTTGATTCCAATTGTTATTCAGGACAATGGAACCCCGGCTCTCTCCTCCACCAACACCCTGACTGTGACTATTGGCGATGTCAATGACAACGACATGGGACCGGGAAGCGTCAGTATATTCGTCTACAATTACAATGGTAAGAAGAGTCAGAAGAAGAAACCATTGCCCAACAATTTGTAATCGGTCAATGAAAACAATTTCGTTTCAATTGTCCTTTAGAGGAAAATATAACATAAATATTAACTCGAACATTTTCATATGCTGCTTGTTAAGGCAAATTTCCGGAAACTCCAATCGGTCGAGTGTACGTGGATGATCCGGACGACTGGGACCTTCCGGATAAGTTGTTCAGTTGGGTTGGTGAAGCTGACAATAATTTCGGAATGAACGCAGACAACGGAACCATCACTATGAAGAAAGGAACAGAAGAGGGAACCTATGTCCTCAAATTCTCCGTCTACGACCAGAAATTCGGGAGCACCGTGGAGGCCAATGCCACCGTCACCGTCAAAGACATTCCAGAAATCGCCGTACGTAGTTCCGGTTCCATTCGGATGACCGGAATTAGCGAAGAAGAGTTCATCAGCAATTGGGATGTCCTGGTAAGGGTCAGCAAATAGGTAGACATCACTTCCGTAATGGGTTGTTGACTGCCGCCAAAATCTCACACACAAATGTCTCGCTAATTGTTTGGCAGGAAAACAAGTCGATAAAGAGCAAGTACATGACAATGAAAGAGACGATTGCGAGCATCGTCAAAGCGGACATCAATAATGTTGACCTCTTCACGGTTAAGAAGAAACAGCAAGCCAAAAATCAAATCCTGGACATACGATTTTCGGTTCACGGTTCCCCGTATTACGAACCGGAGAAGTTGAACGGGCTTCTAGCTGGCGACAGACAAAAGGTAAACCTGTTATTTTTCTTACCATTCTCGAATGTCGAATTCTCTAAGAACAATAAATGCTTATGTCAAATCAAACCGTAGAAACTAAAATGGTTATACTTAAGGCAAAGGCTGGTTTTATCATTTGTTTTCTCATTCGCTTAAAATTTGTTTCCTGCAATCAGCTGGAAAGTCAGGTGGGCGTGGACGTGTTGCTGATTGGCATTGACGAGTGCATCTACGAGAACGTGAACTGCGAGGCCAGTTGTTCCAACGTGTTGACCATATCGGATAATCCCTACGTGGTCAACGCCAACCGCTCCTGCCTGGCCGGAGTGGGAGCGGAAGTGCTGGCAGAGTGTTCTTGTCGGGCCAGGGACTTCTCGCGGAAGGAGACCTGCGCCACGGTCAGGTGTTTCAACGGAGGAACCTGTGGCACCTTTCTCGGTGGACAAGTCAGGTAGGTTTCGTCTACACTACTACAATCTTCTCATCTTTTGCAGGTGTATTCATTTAGTGTAACGAACGAAAAAACCGTTTTCTCTCTACGCAAATCAAAGTATTTGTTTTGAATTGAACCCCAATGTCAAACTGAGTCTATGTGAAGAAGTATCTGAGATACAAAATAAATGCTGCCCCCTGTGAAAACATATTGGCAATTGTGACGTACACTCGGGTCACACAGTGCACCGCACATTCGCGGTGCCCGCAGTGATTCTAAATGCTATTTTCAAGGGGCAGCATCAAAATGATCATCATCGTGCTTATTTTGGATGTGTGTCCTCTTACAATTTTGCGGTGTTCGTTCCAAACGTTGTTCTACAGACAGATGAAGCCGAAATTATTTTAATTGAATGATTTTCAAGAAGAGTAATTAATAATTAGCATTGCTCACTAATTATCGATGGAAACAAGGGGATTGATTTATTTTGCAATCTTATTTACTACTTTAATTGTATTTTGAAAGGATCTCAAAGACAGTTGTTTTCTTTTCCATGTAGATGCTTCTGTCCACGTGGTTTTGATGGTCCCAGATGCCAGCAACTGTCCATCGGATTTGATCTTCCAGGATTCGCGTGGTTCGCTCCATTCCAGCTTTGCGAAGAATCGCATCTGAGTCTGGAATTCATGACCAAGAACGCCCTCGGTCTGATCCTCTACAACGGTCCCGTTTCGAATCCGGATCCAGAGGAAGTGGTGGTTCAAGGTTCGATATTTAGAATTTTCCTAAATTGCCTGCTTCATTATTGAAAGTGGCCGTTTGACATTTGTTACGATCAAATTCTGTTACGTTCAATTATTTCAATTAAAGTTTCGTAAAAATCCGTGCAGATTTCATTTCACTGGAATTGGTCAACGGCTTTCCGAGGCTCTTGCTCGATTTCGGATCGGGAAGTTTGGAACTTGAAGTAGCCAGTAAGGAATTGAGCGACGGGGAATGGCATCGCATTGATATTTTTTGGAATCCGGATGTAAGAAACAATGGTTTGAATATTTAAAAGAAATGTTAATTGCAAGGGTCGTCAAAGGGTGACCGGAAACTTATTTTTCCGGGCTGGTGGATTTCTTGCATGCGCTACAATTCGAATAAAGATTATTCCTGATAAAGGTTAATCGCTCGCTTTTTAATTAAATTTAATTAATTAAATTCAATATTTCTTCAATTTTTTTTATTTATTAAAAGCAATTATTTTTATAAATATCTTGTAGTTCCGGTTGCAAATTCATGTTTGCGAAGAGTTTTATTATTTCGTATCTATCCGATAGGTGGTACGTCTGGTAGTGGACAATTGCGAGTCTGGTTCGGTGGACGACATGGAGAGCTCCCACCAGAATCCGGTTTTCGATCGCGCCCAGTGCGAGGCCTCCGGCATTCCGCCTCCGAACCACCAGTACCTCAACGTCAATGGTCCGCTCCAGCTGGGAGGCGTCAATCACTCGACCACGCTCGACTACAGGTGGCCATTCCAGCACTCGCGAGTTCCCTTCATCGGTTGCATCAAGAACGTGATGATGAACGGCGAGCTGTACGATCTGGCGTCACCGGCGCTGGAGATGAACGCGCGATCGGGCTGCCCCCTCACGGAGGAGAAGTGCAGGGACAACGAGCCCGATCCGTACTGCGTTAACGGCACTTGTGTCGCGTCCGGCAATCGAGCGGTCATCTGCGAGTGCAGACCCGGTTACGGCGGAGAACGATGCGATCAAGGTACGGGCGTCAGCGGATAGCGGGTCAAACCGGAGAAATCGGGTCAATGGCATCGTAATAAAACGATTCTGAGTAGTAAGTGTAACTAATTGTTTGCATTTTTAAATGTTATTGTGCAGTGGTTTCCGAGTCCACGATGGATCGAGACAGTTTCATTCAGTACATGCTCAGAAACGAACCGAATCCTCTGACGTCAGAGATTCAGGTGAGGTTTCGAACTGAGGAATTGTCAGGAGAACTGTTTCGGGCCAACGGCAGAAATCCCAGGGAATTCCTCGTCTTGGAGGTAAGACTTTTATTAATATAATTAGAGAAATGTTCCGCTTCGCTCGGCTGTCCCTGTCTTGGCAGCGAAAGTATTAGATAATTATAAATTGGGGATCTAGTGTGGAAAATGTCGCTGGCATCATTGGTATCACGTGATCGGTGCTCGAATGTTCAGCGCCATTTTGGTTAAATGGGGACACCATATTGGATTTTTCATTTTTAATGGCAATCCTTAAAACTTCAGCGACTCATATCTCGAGAAATACGCAAAATCAAGATCTGAAATAAGTTGCATTCGACTACAAATTTTCGGAACTCACAACAGCTCAAATTTTTTTCAATTTCGTCAAGCCGTTCGTAAGGAAGGAAACGCCCGAAGAGACGGATTAACGAAACAATAATTTAAAAGGGGGCATTCAGGATTATAATGGACATTAATTAAATAATTTATTTTATATTTTTTATTCATATAATTGCATCAGCAGTTACATGTACTAGTAATGTTTTACTTTTTGTAAATATTACTCTCAATCACTGATCAATTAAAGATGATGACGCTCATGATATCTTGAAAATTTGGTTTCCCAATTTTGAAATTTCGTAATATGACATTTTCTCATTAGAAAAATGTAACACATTTCTTTTGTTTCTTCCGTTCTTTAGATTAAAAACAGCCGACTGCAATATCGTGCCGATTTGAACAGCTTCTCGTCCGAGGAGCGAATCCTGTCGCTGGACAATGTCAACGTCAGCGACGGCATTTGGCATTCGGTCATTGTGACGCGTCACGGCAGCGTGGCCTCCCTGTCCCTAGATGGCGGCGAGGGTCGTCGGTTCAACGAGACATGGCAATTTGAAGGACTGCGACAGCGCATCGAAGTCATCAAAGACGGCGGCGTCTACGTTGGTGGATACTGGAATTTGACAAACGTTGTGAATGACCTACACGATAGTAAGTATCGCTAATTGATTTCTTTTTTTTTAATTTATCTATTTTTCTATTTCTTAAATTAAGTAATTTTTTGGCACATGATAATTGTATTCATCTTTCAATTGCTCTTCATCTGTCATCGGTGTGTCTCGTAAATTATTCTTAAAATTATTAGAAACAAATGTTCTTTTTTAAGTTTTTGTTTGGAAGTCAGCGTCACCTGACATATTTTAAGTTTTCCGCAATTAAATGCAAATAGAACTCAGCTCCACTGTCCTTCACTTATTTATCACATTAGTGATGTTAATCTTTTGAATTGTTTAACGAACGATATCAATTATCGTTTTGTGTCCTTAAACTTTTAGTCAAGGTCTTTTCCAGTAAGTATCTTATTTGAAAAATTGTTTTTAATTAAATGGCATTGATGTTCGATATTGCAATTGTGTTTTAATTAAGGTTGCGTCAGTGATGTCCGATTTGACACCAGAATGTCCCGGCTACCACTTCCACCTAACGAGAGCGCCAATGAATATGCAAACGCCATTCCACAAAATGTCCGAAGCAACTGTCCTCAGCCTACGTCAACCTGCTTCAATTCCGTGTGTCCATTCGGCATGAATTGTTTGGAGGCGTGGGGATTCCCGATATGCCTGTAAGAATTTTTTGACAGATAGTTGATTACATTTTACTCGAACAATTTATTATTACTCGTTTGTTTTTCTTTCTAATGTTAAGTTACGCAACATTGGTTTACTGTGGAATAAATGCTACTAAGACAAATAATTTTAATGTCTAGTCACAATTTTTAATGGTTACAATTTTTGAATAGGTGC
Source organism: Mycogona germanica (assembly GCA_034698785.1). Lineage (NCBI taxonomy): Eukaryota > Metazoa > Arthropoda > Diplopoda > Chordeumatida > Chordeumatidae > Mycogona > Mycogona germanica. The sequence goes on along the minus strand of JAQGBY010004973.1, from coordinate 5,912 downwards.
CCCGACGGTTTTGCTCTGGGAATTCTGGAACTATGCGAGGATATCAACGAATGCGCCATATTTCCCTGCCTGAATGGCGGCAAGTGCAAGAATGTGGACGGAAGCTTCTTTTGCGAATGCGTGAAACCCTTTTCCGGTCAAAGATGCGAGACGATGCCTGAAGCGGAGAATTATGAAGTGCTGGTCAGCAGTTCAGCTCTAGCTGCCATCATTCTGGTGGCTCTCATCTTGCTAAGTATGCTCAAAATACAGTTATGTATTAGATGTATTTAGAAAACTAACTACAAAATTTCACAGAAAAATCATTAGTTAAATGTGCGCTTCGCCCACATTTTACTCAGCCATTACTAATAAATTTACAATAATTCAGGTCCCATTTAGCCGGCTTAACATTATCTTGCACAAAAATTACTATGTTTTCATGGCAATTCAAGTTGACAAACAGCTTTTTTTCGGTTGTTTTGTAATGGCGCATGGAAAAATTAATTAAATGCTCCGCAGTTGACGAAAAGATTAGAAGCTCGTTCCCTCATCTCTCACTAGAGTATGGAAAACAATTTATTTTCTTTTGGCAATAAGAATTAAGATTTGTAATGATACCAGAGCATATTGATTGAGGAAATATTTTTTAATATCAGTTTATATATATATTGCTTAAAGATAGAGTGTCAATTATGTCTTAAAATATTTTTCAATTGATGTCGTCAGTCTTGATTCTGGCGCTGGTGGTGTACACGCGACGGAAACGCGCCGTTTACCTGAAGGTGAAGACGGATGAGGAGGACCACGCCAACGGCACTCTGGTCAAGGAAAACGGTGAGGACGGCGAAGGAGACATCGAGCTACATGAGCTTATCAAAGTACCCACCAGGGGCGACTCGCTCAAAAAGACCAGCACGAGCGCGGTGGGACCGGGTCCTCCTAAACCGAGTCGAGCCGGTGCCGGTAAGTTCCACATCTCTTTATTCGTAAATGTTGACTTGAATGACGTCCACATAGCTTGGCATTGTGATAACAGGCGATGGATGTGAATTTCAGACGGCGATGAACCCGACATCGCTGAAATAATCGATGAGCAGATGGCGAAGGCGAACGCAGATCCCGACGGTCTGTCACCAGACTACCTGATCACCTTCACCAACGAGGGTGACCGCAGCACGGTGGGCTCGCTCAGTTCCCTGGCCTCCAGCGGCATGGAAGACTACGAAATCCCGGCCGACATGCTGGCCAAACTGGGACCGCGTTTCCGGAAGTTGGCCGAGATGTACGGCGACGGTCAGGAAAGTGACAGCGACACCGAGTTCCTCTGATTGGGGCTCTCTCGGACGCAGAGCTCGTGTAAACATCGACAACCAATCACCATCTCCGCATCTGTGAGCACAACTGTTATTTAATACGGTTTTTTTTTGGCAGTTTCTTTGCGAACTAGCGAAGTTGGGCCAAGCGCATATTATTGAGAAAAATAGCGATCCTATTGGATTTGTTCCTAACTAATGTCGTGTGCAAAACACTTAGCGCTCTCAACGACGGAAGACAATTGGAAGATTGCTTAGTGCTTGAACTAGGAATGACATAGGGATGAAATAAAAAAAGGATATCTTTTGAAATAGTGTAGACTAACGCGCTCTATCATTGCTTTTAAAATAAATATTATTGGGGCTCACCATTGGGCGCGTTACGTGTTTTATCATTGGAAATTAGCAAAAGGTATAAGAATCTATCACAAATTAGTTCGGGACAAATCAGCTAGGGCATGTCCATTCCTTGCGGTTTGCAATTCAGACATCAAAGTATGACATTGCGTGCTTGATGACATCATCACACAATTTGACCGGCCGCAGAATGGCGTTTTTTACGTATTTATCTTTATGAAAAGTGATGGAAAGGGGTGGGGGGATAATAATGAGAACTCCAAATTAATAGAATGAACTTTCTCTGCCTACTCGTTTTGGCATAGCGTCAAGATAATATGATTCCCTATAATTTTATAATTCATTTTTTAATTCCATGAATATATAAATCTGGTGGGTTCCTAGAAACAAATGTGGATATTTTTGGGGTACCGTAATTTCATTTCTACAAGTATATAGACATTTTATTTAATATCTAGGACACTTAATTATTTTAAATGTTGTATGTCTTGTTGTATGGCTTGGCCGATAGTGGCGAAGAGTACGAAGATTATTTAATGAACGATCCAGTTGAATAGGATTCCGGTAATTCTGTTCTACATTTCGTTGAAATCCTTTTCTCTTTTGTGATCCTCATTGATCACCAAAATCACATTCGCCTTCATTGAGAATATTACTATTATTAAATGTATGTACATTCTATTCATTCATATGTTTTTTTATATCTATATATATATATATGATGGGACAGACTGTTTTTAAAATTCTTTGTAAGTGTTCAATAATGAATCCAACAATCATCATAAAGCGTAAAAACGCACGTAATGTTTATGAAAACTATTTTTAGGGCGTGTTTTTATGAAAATTATTGTGCAATGAAATGAATCAATTTCTATGTAATAATTATTTCCTTTATAAAAATAATAGTGTTTTCCGACCTTTTTGTCTTATAATATAATTCAGTGTCCCGAGATATATTTTTTCACTAAAATCATGTAAAATTGTCAAAATGATTAGGGCAAATAATCTTAACCTTGAACCGGTCATTGCAAAAACATTGAAAGTTTTTGAAAGCATTTGACAGAGTAGAAAAGCAAACTCATAGCATCGATTCAGCGAAACATTGGCCTGGAAAATACCAATACAATTTTACTATATCTCATATTTGATTATATTTGTATTAGTGCGATATGGATACAAAATACAAATACATTTTTAAAAAGGGATTATTTTCTCCTTTAGTTGATATTCAATATAGCTGCATATTAAATGTGATTATGGCTGCTGTCTCGGTCGCAGACGATTAAATCTTTTCATTCTGTCGACCTTTATTAGACGCTGGGAATATATCCAAGCCATGTACCCTATACTTTTTTTTTGGATGACATAATTACATGTACTGTCGTACGTTTCCTGCAATTCGCGCAGGCGCAGAATGCCCAGTAATTACTGGTTGCGCTGGAGGCCAAACACGCTTCTATTCCATAATGAATACGACAGGGGTTCCCGCGAGAGACACTACAGTTTGACGGCTTGTCTTTGTATGTGGTCGTGCGAAATGATCGTTTCAAACTAAAAGGTTTTGCCACTAATAGCATATGTGTTGACCACAATTACATACAGAGGGCAACCGGACTTTGTAAACGAGTATTGAATGTCCTGGGAGACCAGATCGAGCCAAAATTTCTTTTCATTACCTCCATGATGAGCGATTAATATTTCACTTGTGTTTGTGCAAAACGACTCAGTAAGTATCGATCGATCGATCACCTGTTTCAGTATGAAAAATTAAATTTTTTTGCTTGAGATATAAAAAACGCATTTTCTGCGACATTTCCTAGTAGAACACAATGTAGCAGTTTCATTTCAACAATCTGAATAAATTAGAATTTTTCTTCAAAACCCATATACAAAATACCGTATTTTCGTGATTTCGATTATAATCGTTTGCGATTGTCATTATTAAATTATTCCATGTTTCCTTCACTGTGTAAACTTCTTTGCAAGGTGTATGAAACGTTTTCGTGGGCTTATTTCAATCGACTCGCAATACTGCTCAGTTGCCAAATGTGTTCACTAGATGGCGCAGCCCCCGGTAAAAATGCAAAGTACAGGTGACGAGATGGCGTGAGCGTGGCGTGGCGTGATTTTGTTTTTGTAATTCGCTATTTTGTAGCATAATTTCAAACATTATAATTAGTAATAATAATTCTAGTTGCTCAATAATGTATTCTGGTTGTAGTAGTAACAAGATAACTATTTTTAATTAACACTTTAAGTCATGTCGTTTGTATGGGTTCGTCGTCTGGCCCCACTGGCCACTGTTTTGTTTTGCGTGCGCGGCGGTTGCGTTCAGCTATGGGTGTGTTTTTATTGTCGCCGTGAGAGAGTCGCGGGAGAGTTTTCTGAAGCGCTTATCGGTCGGTGGTTGTTTGGGGTCGGGGGTTGGCGACCGCGTTTAAAAGTTGGATCGTCCACGGAATGTCTTGGAAGTGACAAAAGTTAGATTCTCGCGAATGAATAGGCGAGGTGGACACGCCATCATCATCGAACCACCAACAAACTTTTCCCGGTCGTCCTGGAAACTTTGACGCTGGATGTTTTTGTGCTCCTCGACTCGAAGCCGTACACACAGGATTATTCTGCCGCTTGAAGGGGGCCTATTTGGCCGGTGGGTTGAGTGTTCAGTGAGAGAGACGGGGCCCTACCTGTGCGATCATGGCCATTCCTGGTGGCCGGTCGGCTTGCCTGACTTTTAATCGAGCGATTCTGGTTTTAATGTGTGCCACGATCGCGATCTGTTTGACGAATCACGCGAGTGCCGGTAAACGTCAACGCGGTCACCCCGATGGAGTGGCGGAATGGAAGGACGGGAATCGGCACCCCGGTGCTGGTCAATTGAATGCCGGACAACATGAACCCGGTTTCGGCGAAATTTATCGCCTGGATCGGAAGTTAAAAATCGACAATGAGGAACTTTTCGGCACACAAAGGTATGGGGAGAATTATTGTTTAACTAATTCATACAGATTTAAGCCGCTTGAACTAGTCAACGGGTTTAAACTAACCGGATAACGTAACCCGGCTGAAGTTCACCTGAAATAGACATGAATAAGCTCCCGGATCAATTACAATTCCTTGTACTAGGACGAAAATTGTTTTTTATTTTTTACAAATAATTATTGATTGTGCTAGTTTTCGGATTTGTTCGAACTGCACCTGCTGCCATTTTTACGGGGAAGATTTAAAAACTCAGGCGTTTTTACCTTTGTGCCCTTGGGGGAGGAGGGGGGGCTGATTGGAGCGCAAGGTGAGCGGAGATCTTCGCTCTTTAACTTCCCAGTGCGAATGAATGGCGGAGTGCTGAGAGGCAAGTAGAGCTTCGCTCAGTTACGCTCCGGGCATCTTCGGCCACATCAGTTCAAAAAAAGTTCGTTGGGGGATTCGGCTGAGGTCCAGTTATGATTCAGCTGGGGGCCGGCCGAAATTCAATTGGGGCACTTCCTAAAAACAATAATTTTCGAAATTACCTGCCCCCTTTAAGAATCAAAAATCTTCAATTTACTTAAATCAATTCTGGAGGATTTTGAAATGTCAATTCTCTTTTTAGATGCTGGTGGGTTTCAGATACACCTGCACTCTTAAATTGATATCGATAAGTTCGCATCAACATTTTCAAGATTTCAGATGCTCAAATATTGTTGAACAACTGTTAACTTCTTGTGTCTCTGATAGTTAGGAATATGTTTTAAGAATTGTTTGAAACGTTTCAATCAAAATATGCAAGTAACGCGGACAATAGCGTTACTTTACGCGACCGGCAATGGCTCAGTTGGTTAACGGATGTGAAGTCCGTCAAGCGCAAAGTAACGCCAGGTAGTTGTTGTACAATCAATCCTCTTCAGTCTTGAAATTTAATCCCCGGAAAGAAATGATATCCGCTGATACTGTAAATTCCTTGATATTTCTGTATTTTATCCACCTCTCTAGCAATCCAGGTGACAGTCATCAGGAGGTACATTTTCGTATTTCAAATTTGATTCTCAAAATCAAATTACGTCATCTGCGCATGCGCACAATCCCCAATTCCACTTGTTCTGGTTTGTGCGCATGCGCAGATGACGTAATTTGATTTTCAGAATCAAATTTGAAATAGGAAAATGCACCACCAGGTGCTGGTTAAACGTCACAAAGTTTTTTTTTTTTTTTTTTTTTTTATTTTTTATTCACTGAAGTGACGGGTCAAAACAGGAAGATTCTGTACCCCTCTCAGAGCTTAGG
>JAQGBY010004972.1:0-15495 GCA_034698785.1 Mycogona germanica | reverse complement strand
TTACAGGTATGGTGCAGGATCTCGGACGAAGAAAGTCATCACCATATTGGGGTCGCCAAACTTAATATTCCAATCGAGATTATTTGCATTATTAGTCATATGCCGAGCGCTTTATCACAAGATGGCGCCCACTTCTAGTCAAACCAATTGATAAATAACCTGCTCCCAGAGAACATTTCTACCCAAGAGATGTACTGAATGTCATTTGGTAACGGTTATTGAGTCTTCATTATTGAGTCTTCACAGAAGGCAATGATCAATTTCAGATTTAAATACAATTCCCATTTTAAAAAATACATTAGTTACTATTAATGTGATTCGAGACATATGAATGATCCGTTAGAAGGATTGATTGCTCAACCGATTTTCAGAAACGCGCTGACAAAAATAGCTAATGTCGGGGATGCGTTCATACTTTCATGTGACCGGAATTCACAACATACGAAAACTGCAGGATTCCCTATTAGGTTGTCACTATAATAGGTCTTATAGGTTGTTGAAAATGAAAAAGTGCGATTGTCCAGTCGTACACAAGGGTACGTCCCGTTGTTTATTACGACTCACTTTTGTTACGTTTGATATTCATTGCAAACTTAAGTCGCATGACATTTTTATGGCGTTTGGCAACATATATCGTATGTGTGTCATTCCTCGTATTTGTCATCGACGTGGAATTAATAACCAGGTTTTGAACGCTCAATAAATAATATTCTGTAACTATTACACTGAGAAGGAAAATGTTACATTCGGTAAAAATAATTAAAATTGAATCAATTTAAAAATTCAAAATAATTTCGATTTTAATTATGTGAAATTGAACCCTGATGAAACAAACAATTTAAAATAGATCCATCAGGTCATTACAGAGTATTAATCAAATATTGGTGTGACCATAAATTGGTTATGGTGTATTTGTTAACCTAATCACACCCTGTATAATAGAAAACTTGTTTTTATTTAAAAGTAGTGTAACAATCAAAAAAAATAAAATTGTTGGCAAGTTTGTCAAACAACAGTTACAATTAGAGTAGCTACTAAGAAAAAACTAAATTGTAAATAGTAATGAAAATAACTTAAATCGAGTGTAAAATGTCTATGTTGCCTCAAACCCTTTGGGTTTAATATTAATAAATGAAACAATGAAGTCACAATAGTTTGTCAAACCTGTTTCTTCTGGTCAACTAGGAGCGCCCACCACATTGCAAATCGTTGCACCAGTCTGGTTGCTTGCCAACTTGTAGTTTAAACTGAGTCACTAATTAATATCAAACGAACACGCATTGTGTGCCATTGAACTCTGTTTACTATTCAATAGCTTATCCAGGTTCTCAGATTAAAGTTTTCCGACTTCCCTGATTGGACTGGAATTTCCTGTTATCGTAGATCTGGAACCGTTGAACTGCAATGGTGCATTAGCTAGAGATACCCAATTAGTTTAACAATTATTTTGACCTACCACCGCATATCATTTGTGCCACAATCAAGATTGTCAATATTTCGAATGAATTTCACTGTTTTTGGCTGCAACAGGAAACAGATTTCAGTGAGACTCGAGGCAGCAGTCAGAAAAAGAGGTTCATTAATCTCGCCACCAGATTCGTCATTATCTCTTGTGAGTTACGTCAAGGGTCCTGTTTTTGTAATCATAAAATTGATATCGAGCTCAGAATCTTTTTTCATGAATGAAATGAGGACTTATCCCCAGAGTTATGAATCGTCAGGTTGACTGCCGCATCCTTGACCAAATACACACGCATGGCATGACTAACTGCCAACAAAAGATTATGTAATGATATCATTGTTTTGTCAGATTTGAAGGCAATTTCTTTGACATCTCATTGAAAATGGTTCGGGTGTGTCTCTATGCATCATTCATTCTTCTGATATTTAGATTGTAAAAATGCTGGGATTGTGTAACAGCCTTTTTCTCATTCATGTGTGTTTAACTTGGGATGACTGAGAGGGTGAAGTTAAGGGTCTACCATTTAAGAACGGGTCATGTGACTAATTTTCGGCGGGTCTGGGTCGGAGTCTCTGGATAACCCGGACCGTGAGAAGGCCACTTGTAAGAACCTTCCACATCATCCCACCGTCCTTCGTGGACTACATATGTTTTCTATGATTTGTATTTTGGTTTTCGATTATTTCAATTTAAATATAGTTTGTGTCAATTAAATGAACCGGTCTTTCGATAAGTTTGACTCTTTTACGATATTTGCGGTCTCCTTGCAATAGTCTCCCTGACAAACTTTAAGGGCCCCCAAAATTAATTTTGGCACTAAAAGTAAAATTAAAAAGTTAGTTTTTGTTCTGACGTGAACATAAATTTTGCCCGATTGAGTACGGACACTGTTTACTAATGATTTTTTTTTAATGTGTTCATGAGTCTCCATACAACTGCAGCGCCATCTGCCCTTTCACTGCAGGGATTAATCACGAAAGAATTTTTTTTCTTGAAAATATATTTTTACAATTTCTAATTTATTTGTTTGTCCACATTGTAAAAATGTATTTATGTGCAAAATATCGTTTGGGATCAAATCAATTCACATTCTCCAGCTTCAGGCAGAAGCCTACTTCAACCAGAAAATTCCTTTAAATTGCACGGCATGACTTTACTCTGTATTTCATATTTGCTGATTCTTAAAAATATTTTCTATCTCTGTATTGTCAAATAAGAAATAAATTTTAATTTACAAACTATGAAATTGTCGATCTTTGATTATTGGCTATGTACGAATATGTCGTAGGTGGCGCCACTTTCTATGTCAGTCAGAGCGAACAGTACTACGAGTTGACCGCCCATAAAATTGATTGCGCGATTCCAGTTATAAAAGCGCAGTTGAAAACCGCCAAGGCCGACAGAAAATGTAAAACAAATACTCTAGAATTTTTTTATTTTGAAAAAAAACGCGTTCGTTTTATTGCCATGTGGTCATTTGCAGTTTTGTCACATAGTCTACATATGTTAACTGGAAACGTACAACCTTAGGCCCGCTACATCTGCTGAATTTCAATTTGTGGCCCTCTCATTTTATCTATTATAAATTGGTAGTGCAATATTTTTACAGGTAGAGTTGATAAAAACTAGATATGATGCAATTAATGACATAACATTATTAACCAACAGTAATTCAATAAAACAGCTGTAAAAATTAAAACATCTTACTGCGTTACAAAAGATACACACCTACTTTATCTTTCTGTGAACGGTAAACATAAACGGTATCTAGTAAAAATACAAACAACAATTTAATTTAATTCCTAAAAATTCATTTAGGATTATAATTACCTATAATTAAGCGATTGAAATATTAAATTTACAGAGTCTGCACTTATTGGAAACCTTCATCGACTGTTCAATCTGCTGAATGATATCTCAACATAAGTTATCCTAATGTCTCACTTTGGATAACTAAAACGCACCGGATGTGGATAATTTCTCTGCACTTGATGCGGCCAGAGTTTTGCTAACTCTGCACATGTCCTTCGTTTCTGGAAAGCTAAAACCGCATTTACTTCAGTGTCTGTCAACAATAATTTATTGTTTAGTTTTCTTTCACAGAAAATTGCTGTTGTTTTTTTCTTCCTTCTTCACTGGTTCAATTCGAAATTGGGCACGTTTAGCTATTTTAGTCGTCAAAATGTTTGCCTAACCGATTTACATTTTTGAAGTCGACGTTGCCGACGAAGCCAGCGTTGTTGAAATGTTGAAAAAAATGAGTCTGTTTCAGGCTAATATTGTAGGGGGAAAACCCATTTACTAAACACACATGACTACAATACTGTACGACAATCCATTTGTCTTCTAATTTGTCACATTCTTTTGCGGGAGCATTTAATAAATTCAGCCTTCAAACGGCTTATACCAATAACATGTTCAGAATACACATGTACGAGCTCGTTTTAAAAACTATTAAAAAATTAAACGAGTACTTTAAAATATTAATAAAAAAATTAGCTTTTCGAAATTGTTGTTCTTCAGCATTTTCTTAAGTGCCTTCGTTCATTCTTACAGGCAAACAAAACTACATCATAGGCAATATTTTTAAAAACTACTAAAGTTTATTGCAATCTATAAGAAGCAATTCATTGTGCACATAGTATGATCAATACGTATAAAATATTAAAAGAGGTCTGTGGATAAAAATGAGCATTTTCACCCGGTTATTGCAGTGACGTTGTTTGAGAATTTCCGGCGTAGAGTTCGGTCACACTGCTACAGGTTGCGCTGGACAGTAGCTGATTGTCTTCAGTTTGGCTATCGGCGATCGGAATACGCTTTGGAGTGGTGGACGTTTGAGGGGTCGATTGAGGAACTGTCCGATTCCGATTGTTGATTGGCATCTTGAGTTACAGTAGAACCTATCTGAAATACAGAAAAAAAGTTGTTCAAAAAATGTTATTGTGCACATATAATTGGCATTCGGTTCACGAAGTCGGTGGCAATCAAGTGCTTTCCGACATTTATACAGTATATCGGCTGTATTTTTTGTGAAACCTTTCAAAAGACCTATGCTATCGTTTATTCAATTCCGAAGTACTGGAGCCCTTCAACAAATGATTCTTAATTGTTGGCGATGTTGGCGCAAGCTGCATTGACTATGGGGTGTTGTGTACTATCTACAGTGTGTACTAAAAAAAAGGAACCTTTCTAAATTTACAATTAAAATGAGATAATGTTAATCGAATCGAATGAAATTTCGTTCACTTATTGGCAAAATATTCTATTTTGAATTGTCATCGCGTATGTGCATGTATGTGACGTCATCGTTTTCGTGTGACGTGTCGACTAGCGCCACCGGCAAGGCACAACTTTAATAGTGACAAATTTGAAAATTGAAATTTGTGTCTCCGAATTCGAAAGAGGACACAGTATTCTACATTATGCTCAAGTTTCATAATAATCGGACTTAATTTTGGTCTACTTACTAACAATAATATTTTTTTTACGTTATAAACATATCGCGGTGAGATGCTCGATGACGTCATAAGAAAACAATGACGTCACATACACACACGTGCACGACAATTTAAAATGGAATGCACTGCCAATAAGTGTGCGAATTTCATTCGATTCGATTTACGTTTTAAAATTGTTTCCCTGGAGGCCCATTTTGGACTCAGTGAAGTTTCGTTCCGTCACGGGACCCAAATCAGCCAATCACAGCTTGGGGAAGATGAACTCCACTGAGGAAGATTGAGTCCAAAATGGGCCCCTTGGAATACAACTTGAGCGTTAGATCTAGTTAAATTGTGGGCAAGCTCCACACACCTTTCGAATCCGTTTAGCCATGATGACCGTGTCCATGGCCATGGCCATGTCCATATCCGTGTCCGTGTCCTCCGTAGTGACCTCCGTGACCCCATCCATGTCCATATCCATGCCCGTATCCGTGACCATATCCGTGTCCGTGTCCGTACCCGTAGCCCCTTCCGAAAAAGATGGGACTGGGTTTTGCTGCGGGTTTCGCCACCGGGGACGCCACTGGAGAGGCTACGGGAGATGCCACCGGTGAAGCCACTGGAGAGGCCATCGCGTACAACGTCAACACGCACGCGACTACCACTAACGCCACCTGTTGGAGCAAAAGCAAACAACAACCAGTTAGCAATTAGAAATATTCGGGCGAGGGAAATTCCTACGTACGTCTTCTTTCGGAATGGAAGTAAATCGTGACTCTTGCATGTAAGATTTCAGGTACACGTTAAAAATTTCTACATAGGCAACAGGCTCAGGCTTGGAAATTTTTTGTCTCTTATCCTTTGTAATTAATTATTTATTTACTTAATTACTTTTTTTTTTGTAATTATTAGCCTGGCTATGGGCATAATATATTTTTTTCAAGTTACTTTTTCAAAAATGCAGAAGTCAAATTGTAAAGAAGCAACTGCATAAGAATCCTCCAACTTAATGAGCTCTTTGTAAGATGGGGTCGTATTTGATTATCGTATAAATTCCTTAACGTGAGACTAAGCAATGCTGAAAATACTTAATTGTTTCAAAAATAAAAAAGTCCCTTCTGTGAAATTAAATTGAAATATTAAATTGTGTACATACCACATAGTTGGAAGTCATTTTCAGTGTCGGACGAGTGATGCAGCAAATAACAATTGCTAAGGAAAAAAGATGAGAAACACGATCTCGGCTGATTGGTGCTGTTGGATCGTGACTGAGGTTTGACTACGTTAACGTTGCCGGTGTTTTCTGTTTTCTATTTTCTCCAGTGATGGTTCCTCCGCTTATATACTGTCGCTAACTGCGTACGTTGCTCTTGAAGCATCGCCTTCCCTTTGACCCCGAGCCCGGGATGGGGGTGCAGGTGTTCCCCCGTCTCCGTCTCCGTCTCCCCCTCCAGCTACTCAACAGCGGCGTAATATTGGCTTCCACGAAGATGAGCCAGAAGTTGTCGCGATTGGTCAATCCGCCGAGTTGCGTCATAGCTTCTCTGGAATTCAGGCGAAATTCGTTTTGTAGGAACAGTTTAACTCTCATGGAAAATTAAGTTAAATCAATATTATTGAGTTATCGTTGACCGTGACTTGCAGATTTTGCAGCAACAGAAGCGTCACTTGAGGAAAGTTTTCGAAAACCACTTCTTTACATTGGTTTTATTGAACGGCGAAACTTTCATAACCTCATTTCTCTTATTGCAAAATTACCGACAATTTAATCTATAACGTGCAATGAAATGACTCCCCCCAAATATTGAATATTATACCTTAATTATTTAACTAATACTCTGTATTTTAATTGGATAATTATAATTTGAGACAACGTGCATCTAGTAATTTTTTAAATTGCAAAACGGAACCTTATCCAACAATGAATTCATCAATCAGCCATTTTAAAGAGATTTCTAAAATCAATCATCCACAAAACGGTTTCAATAAATACCCAAACTATTTTGAACGGTTCTCACAATTATAGAATATTTATCAAATGGACAACTTCCTTGTTGAATGGAGGTTTGAAATGATTTTGTGAAACAGACGTGTTCTGTTTTTAAAAGGCACGTGTTTTGTGATTATCCTAACCCTCTCCTCGGGGCATCCCCTGGATCGAACCTCCCTACCACCTACTATCCCCCTCCAACCCCCCAACTTTTTCCCTTATCTCCTTGGTGCCATTGCACTTTCTACCACGACTAAGCGCTTCGTGCACTGCAAGTAGTCGATGCCTTCAATTGGTGCAACAGTCTTGCATTTTACCATAAAAAGAATTGAAGTTTAATCATGAAGTTATCCATGTAAACATAAATAATTTATTAATTATTTGAGGAATATCAATTATTTTAAAACATAGAAATACGTGGCACTTATTACAGGGGGTTGGCTTAACATAAAGAAATTGAAGATTTGCGGAACACGAAGACAAACGATAGAACTCCTAAAACTTTTGTCACTATCCAATAAATTAAATGAATTAAAAATTTGTTATCCAGTTGGCCTGCAATTTTTCTAACAAAATTTTAATTATTTAAATTTATTGGGTAGTGACGAAAGTTTTAGGTGAGTTTAATCGTTTGTCTTTGTGTTTCGCAAATCTTCAATTTCTTTAAGTTATGTCAAACATCTGTAATAAGTGAAGATCAGAAGTAAATTTTGTTTATCGACGACCTTGATACCGACTATCGATTGATTGTACTCCATCAATCATCAATCAATTTATATATTTTGTTATAAAACTGTCATCAGAAGCGACTGCATTCAGGGATGTCCTGAGATATTCTGTGTGATAGATTCGGGACATCGTTAACGAAACAAATTGTTTGGACAACTTGAATAACTCAAAATCGTTCGCAGACATATTAGACATCAACAATTACAGTGTTCAGTCACAAGTGTGTATTAAGCAAAGCCGTGAACCTCGCTGACCACAACTTGTTCGGACCTTGCCATCGATCCGACAGGGAAAATAGTTATCCCTGAAAGTAAACAAACCACTCTGTCGTGTCATCAATCCAGCTTTCCCCTCCATCTGCGATTAGTGGTCCTCCTGAGCCCATTTGTTTAGTCAACAAAAAATGGCTTCATCCTCGTGACATAAACTGTACGAATAAATGAATCAAAGGTGTCCTGTGGTGGCCGTGTCTAAGATCCTTAAGATCTCGGGCTCATTTTTTTTCTTCGCGGGATCTTAGGATGGTTTGTGGCAGCCCCCCCCTCGAACCCTTCACGGACAGGTACGGCACAGGTGCACATAGAAATGCACTTACAGGTCTGTTCAACCTCAGCCACCACCACCACTCCACTACAGCTGTGCAGACAGGCTTTCTGTTTTTCAGAAACAATGAGGGATGAGATGACAGGGCCCTCGGCAATTGGTTACTAAAGAAACAATGCACTCAGCATATTTTTACTGAAGATGGGCGTTTCTTCATCCCTGTTTCTTTCGGGATAACGGTTTTTCAATTACCGTTGTCTTTTAAGGTCTACCAGCTCTGGAGAGTAATCAGCATTTCGCCAGGATATTTATAAATTGCTAGTTTGTTTATTTATTAATTAATAAAAAACAGAGGTTGACGATTAAAATAATTTGCCTGTATTATTATTTCAATTACAGACATTTTGATTACCATGTGTCTCGTTTTGATTCAATTGATATAAAATTGTTATCACATGGTGGATTACATCGTTAGAGGAATTGTGCTAACTGCTTTGAAAAAATCAATTTGGATTAAAATGTCAGGAAGGTTAGGAAGATCTATCTCCTTGGTTCTTCAATTATATTTTGTCATTTCATTTGTCATTATGATGACACCCCTTGTGAAGGATCGACCTAACCATAACATCACATGACACCTCTCATTTGACTAAAGAGACATATTGTAGAGTTCGATTTTTAAGTCAATCACTGAATTGGCTTTTTAGAGAGAATTTTGTTTGTTACACTGCATTTTCAAATACCTTCTTGTACTGCAATAATTATATTTTATCTTGCGTAACCCTAATTGGGAATTTTGGAATTTTCAATATTTCAAAAACAATAACACTCAATAGAAGAACTTACAATCATAAGTGAATTCAATATTCTAGAATTAAGTAGAACCATTCCTTGCACCACAGGACGTTGACACTTTTTATCTTTTCATCCCTTGGCAGCCATTCAGTTTATTTATATATGTTCTACCCCTAGTGTTTCGCTTATAGCCATTCGACAACAATATTTATGGGGGGAATTGGACGATGTGATTGCTCTTGCATGCTCGACTGAGAGACTCCCGAAAAAAAGTGAGCTTGTTATCACAACAACCAATCACTCGGTAGTCTTGTCAATTTTCCAGCTGACAAGTGAGCGGAAATCCCCATACATTTTGATATCGCGTACACGATTGTTTACCTTTCGGCGCATCGTACGTTACAACGATACGAATCAAGAGAATTGTTTCGCCAAGTACTTGTTCTTTTTTTGTTACCACCAGTTCAGCACCAATTTGTCAATTGTGTCAATCATCCATCATCTTGGCCAAAATTATCTATCACTTTCTACACTATTTCTTTTATTTCCTGGCGACCTCACTTTTTCGATATCACTGCGCATTTGTTAGTTGTATCTGAATTAAAATTTGCCTAAGTGTGTAAGGACGCTAAACCCAATCAATTAACGCCTATCAAGCTGATATTGACCAAATTGTGAAACACTATGACGGTTTTTTAAACGTACGTCTCTGGTATTTTTAGTTTTTTGCACAGACATATCTTTTTTATTGGACTGGAATTTGTATGAAGTTGACATTGACCAACTGGATATTTTTTGCAAACGGTGTCCGTTTTTTCTTGTTGCAAAAACATGTTTGTTGTCCATGTAGAAACCTTTTGATTTATTATCAATTAATAATGTACACTGTGGTGCAAATAGGTGTCGTTAAGTGTTTTTTTAAGACATTTGTGTATCACAAAATGAAGTGAACCTAATACAATTTTTACCTCTGCGCACGGCACCGGTTTGTGCCCTCTGGTGGATTTCAGGTGAAATCGTTTGGTGCAGTTGTTCATAATCCTGTAACAGTTTAACGCTATACTGCCGGAAACAATAAAAGCTTAAAGTCACCTAACCAGTGACAGAATGTGACAATTGGTGATCTTTTAATCTCAAGATATGCTCTAACTGGTAAAAATGTGGATTACGTAAGTTTACCTGTCTTTGCCACACAGGGTGCCAATTTAAATTAAAAAATATATTTATCTAGGGTCATCTTTTCAATGTGTAATGTTAATGGTGAACAAAATAATCTTTTCATGAAGATATTATATGAAGGAATCTTCTTGATTATGTGACACAAAGGTGATCGCTTTGTCTTAAAGTGTTAGAACGTAACGTGGAATTCAGACCCATTCAATAAAATCACCAGCTTGAATCAAATCGATATTTTAAATTCGTGGATAAATAATGACAATCAATATGCAAGGCATTAAAACACTCTTTGAAATATGAGTATATTAAAAAGTATATAAAATTTTATTTCTTAAGAATCGAAGTTGAAACACTTTGGTAAAGTGCAGAACATCATTATTTGCGAACTACGACTTTTGATATGTTGCTTGAGAAATTATATAATCTAATGCTGCAATAAAAATAAAAATTTCATTTCATTATTGATTACTAAATTTTGTTACAAAAGCGCCAAACAAGATTTAAAAAAAATTCTAATCATTATCAAACGTTTAATCTGTTTTTTCCCTGACGTGGTCCAACACATTTTGGCAACAGATGAAGCCGATGAGCAATGAATGAATGATTAATATTCCTTATCAGGAACAAAGATCGAGGAAGCGACTGGTGGTGGTGATGAGACATAGGTAGTGCACACGCCTGCATTTGCACAAATTGTTCGACATCCGCTTGATAGTAATTTCTGCCAAATGGTCTGGCGTCTTTTTCATGCCTATCGAATCTTGTGTCCTATTCGTTTCCTCGTTTGCGAGTCAGCAGATGTCATTGTCTGTAAAACAGGAAACGAAATGAGGTTCTGTTGCTGCTGTTTTTCCTTGTACTTTCGTAGGAAAATCCGTGTTCTCAGGACAGTCACTATAAATCATGTACCATCTCACCGACAAAGTAATTCAAATAACAGGTGCATTTTGTGATCACCTTTGAATTATCCGTACACTCAAAAATTGAATCCAATTAAGAAATACTATTAGTGATTATCATGCGGTTGATTTTCTAGACAACCGTTTTCCATGTTCGAAAATGATAAAAATGAACAAAAATATTTAAAACGGCTTTATGCTTAAATATTTATAACGATTTAAAATAAATCACAAATTTCAATGAAAGTTTGTGATTAGTTTGTTTCGAATGTTTTCATTAGTTTGGAAAATAGTTAGGACCGATGACAATCAATATATTTTCTTGATAATAGAAAAAAAGTAATGATTTGAAAAAAGTAACAATTTGTACATTTGGAAAATAGGAATATGTCTCAAAAATAAAATTTTACATCAATTAGCTAATTAACAATGTTGCCGAAATACAAGAAGGTAATATTATAGCTCATTTTGAGATTCAAGCCAAAATAATTATGAACAATCGATTTCAAATCTTTTCATAATATTTATAAAATTATGAAAAAAATGTGCAATTTATGTTTTTGAGCAACTATATCACTGTCAACATTGTCTTGTAATGAAAATATATGTAGAAGCTTAAAGAAAGACAAAAACGCTGTCTGAATTATGCCTACCTGGCAAGATTTCTGGAGTCGTCATCGAAGAGTTGTCGGTTGTCTTTCACGGATTCCATGGATTAACCGTGATGTCCGTGACCACCTCCGTAGCCGCCTCCGTAACCACCATGTCCGCCTCCGTAGCCACCATGTCCGCCTCCGTAACCTCCATGACCGCCTCCGTAGCCACCATGCCCGCCTCCATATCCTCCGTGACCCCCACCGTAACCTCCGTGTCCACCACCGTAGCGGTGCGGGTCAGCATCGGCCACTGCCACTGGTGTAGCTCGCAGCATCATCACGCACATGAAGACGACAAATGCGAACTATCGAAGGAAGAAAAAGAAAATAGACACAAAGTTAGAGCCAAACTGTCGAACCAAATTAAATCTACTTCCTGTAAGAACGACTTTCATTAGAATCGTTAATCCACTTACCAGAATCTTGGAGTTCATGTTGACTTTTGGTGTGAAATACAACACAATAATTTATTTGAAGACCTTGCTCTTGAGTTGTTTGCTCCTGTTTTGTTGTGATTTGGGGTTGGATGTTAGCTTTTATAGAGAGGCATCACCTTTGCGTGCTCGGTGACGTCACCATGCGGTGCCTGTATGACGCTTCCAATTTTTTTTTGCGATGGTGTCATTGGTCTCTCGCAGGGGGGCTTGCCTCGTTGCTATAATTAATGTGAGGGGAAAACCTTATCTTGACATTGGGCTTGGTAGCAGACGTTCCTCCGTGTTCCAACCCATGAACCTTCCTTTATAATATCTTGTGAATGCTGGATCACTCGTATTGTGGGCACTCTCGATTTCGTTAGGTAAACTCCTGGATTGTTCTTTTGCTGATGAGATATAGTACCACTACCGTAATCTTAGGGGCTACAAGTAGGATACCAGTTGCAATTTTGAACAGTTGTCACAAAGGCAACAAGGATTGCTGCAATAGTCAAATAATTTTGGTTCTAACTTTCTTTTTTAGACTTAGTGACATTTTATTTTGCAAAAAAAGCAACCGAAAGTAAAACATTTAATTTATCAAATAGTACAGGATAAACTGTCGTAAAGATGATGACTTTCTTGAAAAAAGTAAAGCATAAAACAATTTAGACTTAAATATTGCCGGTTTTTGAAAATATTAAAATTATTTCATTTATTTCAGTAGTTTTATGTAGTTTGTGCATGCTCTTTCTATCTCATTAATTATTTCCTCTTTTAAATACACTTTAAATCAGTTTTAATCAACCTTTGTCAATATTCTGATTACACCTAAACTTCAAATTCGATCTAATTTCTATATATTTGCTACAATTTGACATCATTTTTTCCAAATTTTCTTGAACATGAGCCAAACGAATATCACTGTCGCATGTAAAATCGCACCAGAAAACGAACGTAGAAGAGTTACTTTACTCGTAATTTGCACGAAGACACTCTAAATCTCTTGCTCGGTACAGTTTCTTATCCACAAATAATGATATTTAACCGCTAGAGATGTACTGGTGATCTGGGAATCGTGATCCGCACATCATCCGCATCATTAAACAGTGGGAGCAAGAAAGGAAATATACTGTGTAGGCGATTACCTAAAGTGTCTGATTGCTTGGTCCTTAAAAATTTCCCAGAAAAATCGAATTATAACCATATCGGGATGTACCGCATTTCAGAGAACATTGTGCCCCCTCACATAGTGCCTAAGCACCGAGAGGGGAACAGAAACTTCTGTTGTACACTACAGTGAATTAAAAAGGAAAAAAAGTATATTTAACTAATAAAGTAGCTCGCCTTTGCTCGGCAGTTCCCGTAATATGAGCGAAATGTTTTTTTTTTATATTTGAAAACTCCATCCCCTCACGTATATGACGTCATTGCCCAACACATGTTTTTAAAATAAATATAAAAGAATTTCCAAGCGATTGACAATTTAAAAAAAATATATTCTGTTTAAAACAAATAATCCTATTTTGTTAAATAGCTGCCTAAGACATTAATTAATTTATAAATAGAAAATATGTATCTGGATTGAAAAATATCACTGGCAGCATTGGTAGCACGTGAGAGCAACAGCGTCATTTTAGTCAAGTGGCGACGCCATATTGGAATTTTCGCGACGAAGCAATGACAATGCGAAAAACTTCAACGGCTGATATCTCGAAAAATACTCAAAATTTAGATCTGAAATAACTTGCACTTGGCTACAAATTTGCGAAACTATCAACACTTCAAATTTTGTTCAATTTCGTTAAGCCGTTCGTTAGTAAACGTTGAGGCGTTAAAGAAAAATAAAATAAAAAGGACAAACTTTCCTAATTATAATATAGATGATTTCTTACTGTTAGGATTCGTACCATTTCATGCACATGACTGAACTTGACAAAATGTGTCAAATTATGATTTTACCAAATATCGGTTTGCCTCGAACTATAATATAGACGTCTGATGGCCGTCCACTATTCTGGTCAACCACTAGCCCCATTTGCGCCGTGTTGCTCCAAGATAAACCATCAGCTTTTGGCCCTACCTACCTGACAACACCTCCCATCCTTCTCCCACCTCTCCTCTCATCGCAGTTGACCACTGCGTCTTCCACTTCCACCAGCCTCGGTTTATTCTTAGCCAATCTCCCCTTGTGCAGTTATATCGGGCGCCGGGCGCCTCGCCGGAACCAACAGCACCGGTCACGGCTGGTTGCTTCCTCTTCTGTTGCCTCGCACGTCACTCGACCACTTGACCAAAGAAATATGTGTTGGTTAGAATTAGCAAAGCGTTGCGAGACGTCGATTTATTTTCTGCCTTTTCCGACAATTTGTTAGTGACCTGGCGACTACGTCATGAATCACTTCGAAAAACACTTAGAATGCGATAAGATCAAAACTAACAAGAGTATACAGTATGAAATATATCTTTATTATATATAAATAAAATGAAATCTTCAGATTTATTTTTAAAAATAATTATCTGAGTTTGTTCAATTCCCGAATCACTGTTACAATCGATATTATCCTTTGTTGATTCTTTTCACCTTTCTTGAAAACAAGTTGTACAAGTTGGTCAAAAGGGTTTATGATCTACAGATGATCTACGGCAAATACAATAAAAAATAAAAATCCTGGATTTTCAACAAATTGCTCAATTTGAAAAGATGTTAAACTTGATAGCAAGTTGGACAATAACGCTTGAGCAAGTATTTAGTTGCACCTGGCAGGAATTTCGTGTTCAACAGACCTGTTGTCGTCGATCGTATTTGAACATCAGCTTTCCAGAGGAATCGTTCGCGTGGTTGTTCACCTGAGTTGCAACATGTTTTATAATTCTTAAAAATTCAAGTTTCTTTTCAGTTTCTGTCTTTTCGAAAAACCCATTTTTATGCAAGTAGCGTTTACCATATTTGTTAATGCGTTATGACAAATAGACGCACCGCTAAAACATTTTTTGTAGTTGCTGATTTAATTGATAGACGTAAGTCTTTCTCAACTGCGCACATGATCACGTAATGTCAGACAGAACTATGTGATTCGAATTTTTGATTAGCAAAACCAGTTTGAGTGGAAAAAACCCAAACAAACCTGACACTGGGTTCAACATAGTGGTAAACCAAATTGCTGGTCTTCATCAAATAAGAAACTGTTTGTAGGATAAGCTTAAAAACGAAACATATTATGTGAACATGTAATTTTAATTTTGATATGATAACTATCATGTAACCTGGCTTATCGCCTATAGGAGTCGCCTAGTCAGTTTATTTTAACCAGGAGGCGCATTTTGGTCTTTCTCAAAATCAAAATCAACTTTAGAACAACTCCTGAGAAAATCAACTTCCCAAC
>JAQGBY010004971.1:0-15496 GCA_034698785.1 Mycogona germanica | reverse complement strand
AGATGTTAATTGCTACCGTCTCCATGTACTCAATAACACATTTTCCAACCCAACCATACTTTTATTAAGACGCTTGTCGATTATGTGCTTGTAAGCTCGGCCTATTTACGCATGCATGGATGCATCAGACTAAATTTGAAGCTACGCGTACGCCAGTTGTAAATTTTCAGTTGTCGAGGTGGGAGATTATTAACCCATGTGCACCGTTTGAACGCATGCGCTACATTTTATGCATTTCTTAGAAATCTTACGTAAAACCTTCTCTGGGCACGGCTGAGGTAACTTACGGTCGCATTTCCCTTCAACCGTATTGTATCTCCACGAATGAACGACTGGCGCCCTGTGGCGCCTTCTACTCGCACGCGTGTGTCAGTCAGTTTGCAGGTCTGGGGACACGGTTGGCGATGATGCCTGGAGAATTGAAGTATTTTTTTTACCACGCCAGTCTTCATCCAGCCGTTAACCCCCACGCTCTCGTACATTGGCGACACCCCATCAGGTGGCTACATCATCTGTATTGGACTGGCTACATCTGTATGTGTCTGGGTTTACATGGCGTGGGTTGCTTCCGTGTTGCCCCGAGATCTCGCAGTGCCGGTTGTGGTTCGCCCACGTTAGACCCGTTTTTGATTTGGTCTCCTGTGACCGGAAAGAAGATACTATTTTTTATTTGTTTATTCTTGCATGAAAATGCAATGTTACCCCTGGATAATCAAATGCAACACACAGAGTTGGCAACCACTGCAAGCGCTCGGCACAGTGCCATCTTTTGCGTGAAAGATGCAACTTGCCGTCATATTAAAATTATTTGTGTGCAAGCGCATTGTGCCTTCTTCCTGCGATTCTTGTTTGTACAATTTGGACAAACAAATTATTCGAATTCCTTTTTCTCAAAAACTGCCATGCCTGTGCCACATTTTTCAAGTCACATTTTTGCATTCTTAATGATGTAAAAATTTGGACCCGATTTTTTCCGCTCTGTTTGTTTTTGTTTCATCACTTTAAAATGCAGCCCGGGGTCCTATGTAGATATCAATACCTGTACCAAGAATATCGAGCATAGGCATTGTGAGGACTGAGGGGAGGAAATTGAGGCGTTTATCGGCGAGGTGACCCCGGCCCCGTCCGCCCCCGCCGCGGCCTCTGGGACAACACCCCCTCCGCCCATTCCAGCATTTGCCCCCCTCGCTCTTAACCCCCCTAACCCACCCCCTGGAGAGCGACCGCGCCCCTCCCTCATACACGCGCCACGCCCCGAGAGCCTTCGTGTCGTCAATAACATTGTCGTATTACCTCTATGTATATCAGCTATAATAATAATGCGGCGGCATTTTTGCGGGTTGCTTGACAGTGTGGTGTCCCCAACTCACCTGTGTTTTTCAATGTTCAGTTTGCAGTCCGAAGCTTCACTTCTCGTTTTAGATTTGCTCCGGGAACACCACGGTACACTGCAAATCACAAACCCGTATTTCCAAGTTTCCGAAATCCCTGCCCACTGTGTACAGTGTTGTGTACAGGTTTCAATTTTCGAATTAGTATAGACGTCCAACGGATCCCCAGCGCTGTAATAGCTAATCACAACTCCGACTTTGATTTCGCTGACGTTCCTCAAAAATGGCCGCCAGTCATTTGATGTTATTACCACGCCGAACTATCCTGCGTCATTTCTCATTATATTCGAGCTTAGAATAAAGTGGACATTAATACCAATATACATTCTTCGTTTCGGACCCTGCAGCAGCCATAACCGGTTGTGCAGGCAATTAATATAAAATTAAGAATAGAATCTTGCGCGATCAAAAACCAGACCAGACTTAGGCGTCAAAGCACTTGCTCAAGAAACGTCACTCCGTCTGACTAACCATGTCTTATAACCTCTGAATAAAATTGACATGGCGATTCGCAATCGATAGGGATTTTACGAAGTGTGGGAATCACTGGACTATCGGAATATTTTGCGTGGATTGGTTGAGAGGTAGAAATTGTGAATGCCAGCGCACCCCAGCCGCCGGCCTTGCATTGAAAGCATTCTCTAACAAAAGGAGATCCTGAGATCCTGTATTTTGATGGAAGAGTTCAGGTGATGCCGAACGAGGCCTCCAGAATGTTTCGGTCGAGAGAAATTCCTACGTGCGCCTTTCTTCGAAATTTAAATCCGTGGGACCCTGTACGAGATCGGGTACACGTTAAAGAACCCTACATATGTGGCCTTGGTTAGGCGGAATTGCCATGTCATCCCTTGTGGAGGTTTTAGGGTAGAAACACTTGTGAAAAATAATTTTATTTAGTATTCAACTACCATTGGTTTATCAAAAATTGGCGCTGCACCGCCAATGGCGAGAGTGTCTCAGCTATTTTCCCAGGTGCAATGCTGTTTAGGCGCGGGGTCTTAGGATGCTAATATGTTAAGTCTAGGAACCACCGGATTGTGTGGAAGAATATTCCTGTAGATTCGCCCTTCTGTACAGACACGATCTCCCCCTCTTTCCCATTCACCACTAATGCGGTTTCACCGATTGGGGCTATTGTGGTCCCGGGCCGCATCGGGCTCCTCTCCAGGTCAGCTGGTACAGCCGGCCGACGAGCAATTCTACGTTTGGTCAATATGGTCGAAAATACATCTGGGATAATAAAATACTTTAAAAATAAAAATAGCAGCTGTTTAAATCCTAAATTTTGATGTATTAGTACTGGTTAAAATGGAATCGAACCCGGAACCGTCGGACCACAAGTCTGCCGCTCTACCGACTAGGTGGCGCACATGTAGATGGCGTTGCTGTTCAAATGCCAAATTCCAAAATGCGCCCCCGGGGGCGCTGCTGGGATGCTCTATTGGTGATTGTTCATGTGATTATCGATCTTCTCTTAACTGCACCAGACCAATTGATTCTCTGGAACGCCTCCTGAGGACACAAAACACTGTCATGCCCAGAGGCCATTGTCGGGGTGATCTATGGGATTATGCGTGTGCTCATCTAGAAAGAGGTCATCCAGTTGTCGCAAATCTATGAGGGCATTTAAATAGGTGTTTTGTCAAGCTTCCGGTGAGACCGGGGGAGTGTGATCCAAATCGTCCAATGGATAATAGGACCTATTGCATCCGTTGCAGCGCCGACCGGTAGCGACTAATTGTTTTTGTCACCTGGCTTTGTTCAAGTCCGACACTGATTCACTGCTATTGGCTTCCATACTCTGTACAGGATTTCCCGGCCACCATGTTGTTGTATGGACAGCCTACGCAATAACATACTAAATACCACCAATTGAGTCACACCGAACGTGATGTAATAGGTTGGGACAGTCGAGCATAATATATTTGATGACGTCACCGACGACTGGCTATTTTTTGTTCATGAATAAGTGGATAATTGAGACTATACATAGAATGGCCGGTGTATTATTGGCAACAGTATTGAATATCAATCGGTGGCTCGTCATAAAATCTGTTGCTGAGGCCACTCAAATTTTCTAAACTTCTGTTTGTGCAACGTTACGCAAAGGAAAATAAAGGTTTTTGTTTCATTAATAATAAAATATTACGATATTGCAACCTTGGGTAAAAGACCTCGCCTCATCATAGGACTAGCAGCCTCGGAGTTGAGGCTTGCGGGAGCTTGATTAAACTGTCACAGATGGCGCCTAAGTCATTTCGTCTCTTAATTAAACCAAGGCGAACACCTGTCAGCGATAGATGCCGTCAGCTTATTAGCTCTATCCCTCCTATTATCATGATAGTAGTGGGTGTCTGGTCTTGCACGGGCGACTTACCAGGGCGCCAAAGAAAACACGCGAGACAGTGTGTGTGACTTTTGGTGGCCGATTGACGAGTCTTCAAGAAAATTTGATCAGGCTTCTAAAATTATACTTCCAATTAAATGTTTGAATGGTGAAATATTTGGTGGGTACCCAGGTCGGAATTTTTTTTTGCAGGAGAACGGATGTGAGTCATATTTACGACTCGTCGTTACCCAGTCGGTCCGGGTTCTATTCCCGGCGCGGGCTTTCGTTTATTCGATTCCGGGGTACTGGGGAAATTGTGCCCCTCGCAATAGTGCCTAAGGACTAAGAGGAATACATAAAATCTTTAGTGCAGTGACTACTGTGAAGAAGAAAAATAGAAAAATATTTCATGGCAGGGGTTTCGCCGTCTGGCACAAATGCTGCTACATAAATTCAGTTTTCAATTTGCTCGAGATACTGCAGAGTAACTTGATCGCTTGCTCAATTTGAAACCTTCATCACAATGACGTCATAAAGCGTCGCAATTTTCTTTGACGTCATTTGGTCGGTGCCAGTGGGTTTCGCCAGTCAGTCTTTCTTCGAATCCCAATTATGAATTTAAATTCGAATCGGCCGTAGACGAGCACGAAAAAAAAATAGTGACTGAAACTTAATTCAATCTGCGTGTGCAAAGCTCGAGGGAGGGCGTTTCACGGTAAACGGGTGACGTTCCTTCTGCTGCCTAATGAGAGCTTGACGTGAATTCATGGTGCCCGGGGCTATTAATTGCCGCGGGTGCGCGTGCGTGCTCGCACCATGCGCCGCGGTCCGTCTGGTGGAGGCCGCCATGTCATTTGTTCACATTTAGGCCCGATTAGGCGTTTGACGTGTGACTGGGTCTCCCCCAGCCCCTCCCCCTCCCCGTCCCCCCTCCGCACAATGCGGAAGCTCGTCACGTCAAAATGATGTCCGCTGGGATTTTGGGCTCGCGCCGATGCTGCTTTAGCGGTACGGTAGGTGTGGGCCGGAGTGGGTTTGACAATAAATGGACGACTAATAGAGGAAACGGAAGTTTTATCTGAATCGTAATGTCATTTTTGGCGTCGCGCTTTGTCACTAGGTGGTGCTGCTCACAGCTTGGGTCGACAAGTTTTATTTAAGTTTATTTTTTTTATAAAGCGTGTTGTTTCACGAGACGGTATGTGAATTTTTAATGGTGTCGTAATTATACTGTTATCTATTAGACGAGTACATTCACACTGGGGATACCATCTACGCCACTTCTACATTCTCAAAGGTTTTTTAATAATTATTATTTTTGACTTATTAAGCCATGGTGCTATTAAGATCAATATTATGTGTGATTTCAGATTCGCGATGACCGGATATCAACATTAAAAAAAAAGTTATGCTAATGTTCCTAGTGCACTGCCGTTTAGTGTCACGCTCCATTGAATTTTAGAGTTTGCCTTTCGTGCTGCGAGCCGCGCTTGACGCTGGATAACAGTTTATGGGCAACTACGGTCGAATTAATTCTGACACGCGCCCCATTTATAAATTCTAGTAAGCCTACAATGTACGCGAATGCGCGTTGGATCATTAATATTTGAGGAAGCTCAAAAGGTTGGCGATTAAATCCACCTTCTTGAGACCAGTGCCCAACTCTGCGCTTTGTGTTGTACATCGTCGGATCAATCAGCCTCCTTTTCAATTTGAGGGTGCAGTTTTACTAAAATAGGAAATGTCCTAACACTGCTGTTTTGATTGTTCGGTAATACTGTACTTACATGGTAAGAAGTAAGTGCCGTATTAACATTAATCCGTAATGTTACACTTCTAGTAAACCATATTTTTTTCAATTAAAAAAACTAATGACTCTTGCATTTGAAGAAAATGGCGGTTGGATAAGTATATAATTTGCCGACGGCTTAACGACATTGACATGCATATATAAATTTCATATGCATAGAAATAACCAATTATGAAAAATTTGAAATAAAAAAAAATAACCTAATTCAATTCGGCTTAAAAATATGTGGGCTAATTCAATTTTTAAAAATCTGCTTAAACAATATGTATGTAATTCAATTAATCGTGTTTTTAATAATTCCAATTTAGAAGTGCTTTCCCTACCTGTTCAAAAATATAATTGTTCACACAGTATAGTGGCAAAAACATTAGCCACTGGCTATAAAAGGAATTTCATGAACAGTCATCGTTTACCTGACCGCGTTGGCACGACTTTTCCAAGAAAAAAAAAGTTGCAACAACACAACACCCAAAGTTGAAACATTTCTTGTGTATTAAATGGCCATGTGCGACTTTCAGATTCAAAGTTCGATCGTGTAACTGGTCAAAAAAACAACTTGATTGCTAATGTTAATCAGCCGGGTCTTGGTATCGCCGTTGCAGATCTTGTTTTGCCGGTTGCTAAGTGTGATATGAGGGGATGGTGAGGATGGAAAGTGGGTGGGGGTGGGGGAGGGACGTGATCAATTTTCTCGATTTTTATATTCGGTTCCGTCTGCGGTGTGGCGTGGCACTTGTGGCCAGGACTGCAATTGTTGCCGTCCGTCACTTGGTCCGCGCCGGCTCATAGTCTGTCCGCGATTAAATGCCCTTATTAGTGACTGCGACGAGAGGGCAAAGGCCTAGGTCACCACTGAATCCCGGATTGGTGGTCTTGATTGTTGGACGGGGGTGGTCATGGTTGTGGCCCGCACGGGTCAACTCCATTATATAGCAAGTGTATTTGATAAAATCATTTTTCTTTACGACCGGTGAAATCCAGCCAAAATGTTACTAGAGTACATCCAAAATGCTTTGAGCTCTTGCGCGCGTAAATTCAAGTACGTCATTATAAGGTGTATAAATTTTGGGATCTCTTTTAAGAAACGTTTTTATTTTGTCTTGGAACCAATCTGTATTTAGAAAAAAGGAAATCTTAGATAATTCCTAGTTCGTGGGATATGCGGTTTTATTCCCCCCCAGTCAAATTTCTCCTACTTGAATATCTAAATCTATTTTTCTGGTTGTTTCGTGCGGAATAATACCAAATTTATTCACGGTCTTATCATTTTATGTTGTTACTTTATGACGCGCGCCCAACGCCGGCCTCCAGCATAATCGTGTCAGCATGAAGCTCTCAATTTAACAAGTTTTGCAACGAGATGCTGACGGGAGAGATCCATTGTCCACCTCACCCTCCACGGATCCGTGCAATTTATGTTACTTAGATCACAATTGATCAAAGAGGCGAATGACTAGATTGTTAGTACATGGTGCTGATTCAAAATCATCCTAAGACTTACCATACTACTGTGTATAGTGGACATCTGTCATAATTTTGGACAGGACTCGCATGGCAAATTTAAATGACGTTGTACCTCGAAGTTCGACCGGGTTGAAATTTATGTATTGAAAAATTAAAATTGCCATTCGGATGGAGAGATGTTGGTTTGAATTCCTATCGGTCGGAAATAAATTGATTGGTAGTATTTAATCGGTGGTTGTCCGGTTGGAGATGGTTATTCTGCGTATGACGATACTTGCGGCCTGATCGGATGAAGGAGATAAGTCAGTCTACAACTTACACTTTATTGGCATTGACTGCCGCGACGATGATAGAGTATACGTAAAAATAGGGTCGCGCGTTGAATTGGAACTTGGAAAATTGACGTGCAAGGGGTTAATTCGGTCGAAATTTATGGCGCCCAAGTCCAAAATGTTTTAAATCTGGAAGGCGGTGCGCGGGACCTGGTTGCACCGTTCGCCGCCATTAAAAGCCCTCGCTGCACTGTTTTAATTGCCGCTTCAGCTGCTTTAACGACCCTTCATTAGAGCTCGCGTCGCCAATTGTCGGTCACAAGGCATTGTGTTTGCATGTGTGTATGAGTTTGTGCGGTATGGTCAACGACTGTGGTAATAGTGTAGAGTACAGGAGCCTTATTCTTGTTCTTTCCAATTGAGTTGTTTCGAGCGGCGGACAGGAAACCACGAGAACTCTGCTCCAGTGAGCTCTATTAGTTAACATTCATGAAGGTCCACACGTAAAGAGATTTTAAGCTTTTTATTCTTACCTTTTGTCGTGACTTGAGTCGCCCGCCAGAAATATAGGCTCTTCCTAAACCAAGCCCCTATCATATGGGTAGAAGTGCTTCTAGGCATTTTAGTTCTTTGAATTAATCTTCCGCATGCGTGGGAGGAGTCACCGTCACATCTGGGTTCGCGTCGTGAACGTTTATGAGCTTACCGAATCACGTAAACACGGAATTGTTCTGGAAGAATTAAGGAGGTTACTACGAGGAAGGGTGACCTGGTATAATTTTTGTATTGTTCTCTAGTGTTTATATTAGTTTTCATTGCTTTATAAATTTCGGATGTCTCCTTTTAATTGTGTCTTTCGCGCGACTACCATTTTTGGGGTAATTTTAAAGGAAAATTAACCTCAGGACGAGTTCGAACCTTAGTCTGTAGCTTAGGCTAGTCAAAATTACCAGGCCGCTTCCTGGTGGGTTTTAGGGCGAACCTCCTTAACAAATATCTCAAGAACCTTAGTCTGTCATCGCAACCTGGGCCAAACTCATGAAACCGCAAACGAGTTTGCGTATAATGATAACCTTAAATTAATAAAAATTGTATATTTTTTTTAACGAATATTTGTTTAAGCGGTGCCTCTTAAATGTAATGATAAATGTGTAGAATTACGTGATCATATCTGAGCTCTTTTTTCTATGCAAAATTACGAACATAGAGGGGATGCATTTGAAATGAACGAGTAATAACATGCTGACGGCAGTAGTATGATGCGTTAAGCATGTAATTGGATGTTAGGCGGCCTATCTTTTAATAATGTTTGATTAGACTATACACTACAAATTACGTTTAGACGTTATCTGTGCGTGCGAGCACGCATGCATTCAAATTACGTGACGCCGAGGGTGCGTCGAGAAAATCAATTTATAATTTGTGCGTGTGTGTGGGCTCGGACTCCAGCTGTGGGAATTGGGGGAGAAGACAAAACGCAGAAGGACGTCCTACATATTTGCCTACATCATCCCCGCGCGGAGAGCACCCTCTCAGATTTGCCCCGATTTCTTGGTGGCCCGCCCGCCAGCTGACCCCGACTCGGTGACCCTAACCGCCGATTACTCGTTCAATTAACAGGCTGTACGCGTGCTGTCGGCAAAGTAGAACTTCTTCGGTCTGACTATAGTCGCGTTGCCCTCCTAAGACCTATTATTATACAGGGTGGATGCCATACGAATGTGAAAATAACATGTTTCGGCATTCAGTAAGAAACTGGGAAGCATATTTGGGGGGTGGGGTTAAAAGATATTTGTGATGAGCGATTGACGGTATGTGGGGGTCTCAGGGGCATATCGAAAATCGTGCAGTTTTAATTGAGGCCACCTCCAAGAGCGATGCGCGGGTTGACTTGCGGGAGTGCCGGCAGCTAGGGCAAAATATTAAATCTGTGCCACGTCTCAACCTCTTGGCGTGGTAGGCCTTCCGCAACCAGCGTTTTTGATTGTTTCAAAAATTGGCGTCATTATTATTTTTTTATTTGGATGAATGATGATCGATAACTCATGACTTTTTCCTTCTGAACCAAAAAAAAAAAAAAGGAAGACGAACTACCGTGTAATGCCTGATGTAATGCTTTGTGGATCAGAACAGACTGACCCCCTTTTCCCCTCGTGTGTTCCAGTCCACGACGATCATCAAGACGCCGATCATGATTCGCCTCGTCTTAATTGGTTGCGAGGCGCCCGCCACGAGCGCATCCCTTCCCCCCCCCTGCCCCTCTCCACCCCCGGCAGGTCTCAATTGGCGCCGCCGCGGGGGTCCGTTGTCTTCTCTCCGCACGCGCGTGAGCGTCGTGACCCTGGCGCCGTTCGTCGATTCATTCAGAGGTCGTTCCGAAATGTGACCGGTCGGCGCGAATTCCAATGATTAAAAATTGGGGGCGAACGACTGATTGGGCTTTTCCCTCGTTCAGTCGCCCAATCAGTCGACTTCGCACCCGAATATCATTTTTGTCACAATTATCAAAAAAAAAATTTCGGCCTTCGCTGTAGTAACTGCACTATAGGATTTTCTGTACCCCTTGTGATGCTTAGGCACTATGTGAGGGGCACATTTTCACCAGTAACCCGGGATCGAATAATCAAGAGCCCGCGCCGGGAAAAAAACCCGGGACCGCCGAGCCACAGTCATGCAGTCGTAATACCGACTGGGCTTACGACGAGTCGTATTTATCTTTTGGCATTGAAATGAAAATGTGTACAATATTGTTTTATAAAAATTATAAAAAAGGTGAAATTTTCAATTTGGTGGGCAAAGACTTATTAGTTACATTTTCAAATCAATAGAACAATCTGCTCAACTTTTGTTCCATAAATTTCGAGCTATCGATGTTTGCAAATATTTCGTAATACGTAATACGCACGTGTACGACGAGTAGATTTGTTTCCAGTAATCAGTTTGAAAAATTATTTGGGAAGTCTAATTTTATTGTGTTCTGATTATATCTCTTTCTCTTTTTAAAATTAGTGGGTGGCTCGCAGCGCTCCAAGTCGTCACAATCTAAGAAGGTGGCGCCACCTATCGTGCCAGACATGAATCGCAATACAACTGCCGCCACCACCACCGGAAGTTCCAATAGCTCCGTATCCTTTGCCGGGGTCGGCGGACGACCACCCCTTGGCCGCGTCGATGACGGCAGCAGCCCCGGTCGAGGTGAGTAGTGTGAATTGTTCATCTATCAAATCATAAAAGTTCAACGCAGTAGAAACAGTAATTTAGTGTTTCTTGAAGCCGAGACACATTATTCACAATTATGATATTATTCTGCCCTGTATTTTTTGCTTGTCGCAATCACTTTAAACGACAAGCGTTTTTCAATTTGTCTTTACGAGTTGTGGTGTATCCGATTATTCGCGGAATTTAATATGCAAGTGAATGTACTAAAATTGTTTTTGCCGATCTACCAGAAAAAAATCATAAGCTAGACGTCGAATTTATTCAAATGCTTTCATGAATGATTATGCATGCAAACGACATTTTTGCATATTCTGAAATGGTTTAACATTGATTTCATAATTTTAACTGTTATGGTAAGATAAATGGATATGTTTATGTAATTAAGCATACTGCATACCGCAAAAACCGTTGTTATATTAAGGTTAATTAATTCTTGCATTCAAATAAAATAATTAAACATAATGACGAAAAAAAATACTGATATGGAAATAATCTAACGTTTTTACCAAATGTTTTAATGCAAATTCTGGTCTCTTAAATTCTGGGTGCTCAACTTTTGAGATTTCGAAGGAAGGCGTGTTGTTGCCAAATTGGTATGTCACACGTCACTGACGTCAGCAATTTTGTTCGCGTGTGGGGGCCACCAACCGACGAAGGCTGTGGCGGAACCTTTTTTAACATCTGAGAAATAAGAGAAAAACCAGTTGCTGTTTCTTCCATCGTATCTAGGCATTTTCCTGACATTCTTGAGAAATCTCGTTAAGAGTTGAGCACGGACGCCTTTTGGAGTTTGTGCGTGTGTGCATCCTTCGATTGCAAAAGAATGGACGAGAAAACTGCTTTTTCGGTTGGAATTGCGTGTAGGCGATCGTTTTTGTATTTAAATCCCAATGCCAATTCACACAACAAACCTGTCATTTGCAAAATTGCTGTACGACTACAATGTATTTCATTGACCTGCAGTTGTATTTATGTGTTCGTTAAAACTTTTTTTAACCTCGCCTTTGGGCTATGATGGCAAATAATAATTGAAATTCTTAGCATCACTTTCGAAACTTTAGCACATTTACATGAAATCTATTTTGTTGGGAAGCAAATTATGCATTTGATTGTTGTTTCCATCGGCTTTCTTTTGATGCATTTGGAAGCCTTGCTCTGCTTCCTCTTTTATATTACTTTTTATCTATCCCCTTTATATGCTGTAAAATGTTACTTTCAGAAGTTGGAAAAATTCTATATTTTTTTCTACTATATAAGCGCGTTCTCTCTCACTTCATAAAACACAAAATGACCGTAATTTTCCGCTCCTCTCCGAACGGATTGCGAGTGAGACAGGAACAGTCGGTTCGTCGGGGAATTTTGTTTGCCATTCATTTTCACCCCCAAGTTAATCGTTACTTCCAAGAATAACAAGTTCTACTCCCCCCCTCCATCCCTCAGGCCTACCTATAGACAGATGCTATGGTTAGCCAGGAACTCTTTTAAAGAGACAAGTCTCGTAATTCATTACACGAAAAAGGTCATAAAATGCCGAGAAGAGCCATCCGTTGATCTAAACAAACGTTAGAACTATTTCAAGACGGCAGCAACTCGCTATAAATGACGACCAGCAAATCAACTTCCTACTATTTTAACGTGACCAGCTTTGCCACGATAAAAATCAACAAGAATGTTAAATGCACCACCGAAAATTCTTCGTAAACATCCAAGATTTATTTGCATGTAAGGCGTAAATAACATAACTGTTGCAGACGTTTAAGGTAAATCGTACCAGATTGCGCACCTGTTTGTGGTTTAATTCCCAGGATTAATGAGCTGCGGCAAAATCTGAACTCCAGTCTCCCAATGGGAACCAGTTCTCGGGTCTATGAAATGCCAAATGGAAAAATCAAAATATTCCCTCAACCATTTTTTTAAATGTTTCGTTAAATGTTTTAAATGTTTAAATGTTAGGTGCAAAAACCTTTGTTATATTTCGATTTGGAAGCTTAAAAACGGTCAGTCCCGCCAAAACGTTCCTAAAAATATTAGCAAAAGAAAGAAAATAATCGCCCACAATTGACTAAATATCAAAAATAAATCATCACTATTGTTAATAATGAATCTATTGTCTTGTTGATGGAATGAAACCCGTAGATCCCCGTGCGCGTCGCTGTCGACGCTTTGCCGACCCCGACCAATTTACAATTCCTCGAATTGGCTCACCTTTTTGCTCATCTGTTCCTGTTTTCCATTCTGTTTCGCGAATCCAGATGGCGCTGGTGGCGACGGACACTGCGGCGGGTTGTTAACCCAGCAACATCAGCAGCAGCAGCACCGGCTGTTGTCGCCCGCGTCCACCACATCGTCGTCGTGTGCCACGCCCACCTCGCCGCCGGTCGCTTCGATGCCCTACTACACGCCGCCGGGCCTCGCCGTCCTCGGGGGTGGCGGCGGCGGTGGAGGAGGAGGAGGACACCACCTGCAGCAGGTCAGTCCATTAGGTCGTCCCGTGTGTTTTGTTTCCGCGCAAGCATCTCTCTCGCTCGGTCTTGGCGGTGGTGTGGACGCCCTCTGGTGGTGGGCGGTCGCCGAGTACCATCGTGATTATTACCTGCTTAAATTATCCAGAATTATTTTCTTTTTTCGTACGCGAATTTCTTATTGATACGGAAGTCATTTGCGTCACTTAAGATACTGACAGAAATAGGAACTGAAAGAGTCATGGCGATTTTGAAATTAAAAACTTGAAGCTGCTGCGTCGTTCAATTTCGGTCGGAGAAGTTGGTGTTGAATTTCTGCACTACGCCAAAAGTATATTGATGCACAAACTGGCTCCACCAGTTGACGGTGTCATTCCTTCTAAAGCTGTTGAGTCCAATGTTTGGGGATTTCGAAGAGTTTTTTTTGGCAGGCGCAAGGTGACGGCAGCGTAACCGGTGTTGCTAAACGGATACGTGATTCAATGTGAAGAACATCCTCTAAATAAAACTATGTAAATCCACTGAAATCGTGGACATCTTTTCACGATTCTTCTCTCATATGCATCGGGTTCATCTCTTCGGATTCTTATCGAATCTTAGAAAGTGTCGCCCGATTGATGTGAAAGACGTCTTAAAATGTTAAAAATTTACTAGTTGCTGCCTGATTCGCTTAAGAATGTTAGTTCAAGAAAGTAAATAAAAAAATAAGAAAAATTGAGTACCCTGGGGTCTCATGCCTAGGCAAACCGAGACTGTAGGTATTCACATACCATGTACACTATGTTGTGGAAAAAGAATTAAATCACTAATTACACATATTTGGGGTTTCTAGAAACTCCGGCTCACGTCACCGGGACTGTAGGCGCGTCCGATTGGCCGCAGCATCGCGTGACAAGTATTGCGCAATTACATGTACAGTACATGTAATGCGTTATTTTTATAGGATCGTGCAAAGAACACATATCGGGTGGCGTTTACATTATCGACCATTTCACGTTCGGCTCTCTTGAAATGTGATTTTGTTTGGGCGCGACACGCACACACTACGAAAGATTTGATTTCAACACGCAGGAGATTTGCAAAGTACAAGTACAAGCGTATGTGTTTCAGCCAAACAAAATGACATCGCCATGCAACCGAACTTGCCATGATCGATAATATACAATGTATAAACGTCGCTTTATCCATTTTCTATAGACGTGAGGCGTGCCAAAAAGGCTACAGCTAGACGGTTCAAGTGCGAAATCCACTTTTTGTAGTTGTGCATTTAAAGGTTGACCTTGGTCTTCTGTTCATATCGCGTATATTGTATCAAGCATAAGTCAAAATAATATATTTTGAGGGTCGGCAATCTAGCTATCCAAAGCGAAATTAATTCTGCTGCTAATAAATAGTGCTGTTGTTTGACTCATTTGTATACTATGTACACTCTTCTAACCGAATCGCACCATGTTTGGAAGGCAAAGAAGATTTGCCATTGGTAGACACTTAATGCTAATGCCCATTAAATATTTGACAGTTGCTGGAAATCGGCACTAGGAATTTGCGTAATTCTTCGCTTGTCTTTTCTATGCAAATCTACCCGCGGCGGTTGGAACGCGTTTGTTTCTCGCTGTGAAATTCTGGCGTAGTTTACATGGCGCAGACGGAGAAGTCATTTTGAACAGTCGGAACGTCCCAGACGGGCTACTTGACCAGAAAGATTTGGTCGTGCAAATAGCCGATCGAGCTGATAGCACGAACGATGGACAGGATCCATTTTGTAATGAATTAAAAATGGACGCTGCTAAGAAATTGTAATTTTATTGGCGTAGACGTGGTGACGTTGTTTTTTGCCTCTTTTTCTTGAGTAGTGTTCAAAAGGAGCTTTTCGCAAACTGGCAAATATTTCACATCATATTTCTTCACTGCCATCAACAAATTCAAGTCAACAGCATTAAAGTTTGATTCGAGCAATACTCGAATCTGAAATAATAAATTTACAAAAATTTTAACAACTGGGTCGACATTGTTTTTCAAACTCCACCTTTGGACTGTTCTGACCCGCACAAAAGTGGAATCCTTTATGCTTTCCGTCATTCACCCTCTTCTCCGGTAGATGGCGTTTTTAATTTTTTTCCATTCATATTTTGATCGCGTCCGCTCGCGCTGCCCACCTTGTTTGATCCACATTAAATAGTTGTTTTGCCCGACCGCCCGCCCACCCGTGAGACGTTGACGAACTGGCGAACCGGTAATAGTATTTTATCGACCATCTCGAGGCCACTCGCAGCCGTGGGGCCCCTTGCCTTCTCCTACTCTCCCATTCCCGCCCCCCAAAACCCCTTTGCTGCCACCAGATTAATGTGCTCCATCGAGTTTTACGATGCCGTATACACAGATGTGACTGGTTGTGGACTGCGAAATGTGATGGCCCCGAACAAAGATGTACGAGGATAGACATCGCATATTCTGGTCGCCATAATGCGGCGTACACTAGTACAACCAGAATTTTGTTTCTGTTGGCTAAGTCTCGCTTTTTTAAGCCAAACAAATCTTGTTATATTTTA
>JAQGBY010004970.1:0-15496 GCA_034698785.1 Mycogona germanica | reverse complement strand
TCGGGGGGGGGGGGAGTGGGTGAAGGTGGCGTTTTGGCTGGCATAATTATGTCTGCTTTCTTCCGGTACTGGAGGGGAATGGGGATTGTTAGGCGGGTTGGTGCTATGGATGAACCTGGGGGTCGTTTATCAGCTGACAGCTGAACATTATGAAGTTTGAACTCGTGTCACGGTTGTGGTGTCGTTCAAACAACGAAACAAATGTAGCGTTCTGTAGTAAGACGACGATGTCGCCTTATGATTTTTGGATTTCAACGAAGTTTGAGTGGAAACCACCAGATTAGCTAAGTATTTGGGGGGTTCGAAAGATTATTTTGTAATTTTTTCAGTTCACAATTTAAACATCAATTCAAGATTAACTGGTAGTAGGGTCTCATCTATTAATTTTGGTACGACTCGTCGTAGCCCAGTCGGTATTGCGATTGACTGTGGCTCGGTGGTCCCGGGTTCGATTCCCGGCGCGGGCTCTCGATTATTCTATCCCTGGGTACTGTTAAAAAATGTGCTCCTCGCATAGTGCCGAAGCACCAAGAGGGGTACATAAACGCCTGTAGTGATATTCACTGCAGGGATTGAAACTAAAAAAGAATCTAATGTGGTCGGAAATAAAACTCGGCATTTACAAGGTATTTATTGATTGAAAACTTGACTCTTTCAACTTGCATGGTCGTATGAAAATCTATGAAACACGGTAAACATTCTGATTGATTTTATGTGACTTAGCTACTGTCCCGAGCGCCTGTTGGCATTGTGAAATTGATTTTCAATGCATGTGTCGTAACTGAGTACTCCTTTTTTGGCATTATGTACATAGTTTTGCTTGACCGAGTGGCGCATGTAGAACAACTTCATGAATGTGGCGTCTAATTAATTCCACCACACTGGTTTGACAGAAATCGGGGTCCCGGTCTGCCGATGCCTCTTGCGTTAACATACAGCGAATACGGAAACTACCCATTGTTCATATAGAACGGTCACCAATTGCGTCCTGCCGAGGCGAGGATGCGAGCACATTGCTGAACCATCCAGCCGAATGAAGGAGGGAGAAGGAAAAAAATGGATAGAGCCGACGGATGAAGTAGATCTTCCGCTAGGATGATCATCTCACTGCTCCTCCCCCTCTCAATACCGGTCAGTGCCAAAGTCTGGTCACCTCCTGACCATCCTCGTATTGGGAGGAGGGGAGAACTGTGCCGGAACATCTGCTGGGATTCATTCAATCATCCGCGCCTCGCTCCAGGAGGGCGCTCTCATTCCGCTCAGTCCGAGGCGGTCAGTTCGATCCCGCTTGCAATATTTTTTTCCTGCTCCAGATTTGCAGACTTGCAGGTTTTCGTTTTTAACTCCTTGCAGCCCAATTGGTCGATTGATCAGCAAGATGTATTACTCACCAGTTAACCCGTTGATGGACTAAATGGGGCTCGGTCAATTTTTCAATATTTGTCCCCCCGGCAGTATATGGTCGGAGATGACGTTCTAGTCTGTCGTAAGAGTACGAGTATATTACCATTTTTATCTACTCGATCTTTACTTTGATTCACGTTGCCACCGATGAAACCTCTTTAGAAATAAGAAGTTATATTTGGGTGTGGGAAATAAGGAATTATTCCAACTACGACACTGAAGTTTTAACCTTCGACCCGTGTAAATTTAATCAGTTCATCAAATCAAAATGGAACCCATTTTTTTCTTTCACAAAATTGGGTGCGAAATTGGTTTTCGGTCAGCCTCGAAATGTCGACGAGGGATTCGGAAAGTTCAGTCACGTGACAAAGCGGAAGATGAGTGCGCGATGGGGTCAGACACGTCATTTCGCCCCGCGGTCAGTTTAAATGGTGGCGGCGCCTGTCCAGACGATGTTTACTTTCAACTGGAAAACCATTTTTCTTTTTATTTCCAATTGATCCTCCTCACGTGACTGCACCAGTTATCTTCTTCGGCCCTCGTTGCACCGCACCGCCCACTTCCCCGCGTAGGTTCGCTGCAAGAGTTGGGGATCCCCGCCCGATCATTTGTCACGTCGCCTCCAATTTCCCTTTCGTTCAGCCCTCTCGGTGAGCCGCTGACCATTCCTTTTGACAGGTTGGCATCCAAGTGGGAACCCCATTACGTCTGGTCTGCATTCCTCCTCCTCATCTTCCGCTACCCCTTAAAGCCTGGCGCACATTGACGGCAAAATGCCTGCTGCCGGGTTCACTTTTCCTTCCTTGTGTATGACAATGACAGTAGATCTGCGAGACTAACCACGCGCTATATTAGTGATTCAATCTAATTTGTGCTTGAGATTTACTTGAGATTGCGCCTCGAGATGGAAGTTGCTATTTTGAAATACTGATCGAATGGCCTTAGAGTATCATTTTTATTGTTTCCTATTACTGTAGTTCCAGTCCCTGTACACCGAGAAACACATTTTGAAATTTGTTATTTAATATCTACCCAATTTCTGTTACCCAGGGTCAGAATTCGGCATCGAATTTCAAACTCCAGATCGACTATTTCGTTCACACTTGCTTTGTTTTTACGTTGTTTGCTATCGTGTCCGGAGGCCATTGCAAGAACCAGCCGGAACTATTTTATAGTTTCACCTGCTGCTCCCTTCTCGGTCTTTGAGCGCCACGTTTTGATTGGATCCACCTCAACATGATGGCATGTTGGTGCCAGGGAGTTGTGGGTGCCCTCGGTGGGGAGAAGGGGAGGGGTTAAGGGACTGAAAAAGGGAGTTATCCTCTGCCCCTGCCATATATTGCCGGAAATTCACTGCATCTTGCCCGGCATCAACGATGTTCGAACTGTGGTTATGGGGATGACTTATACATATTTGCTGTGGTTTGGAATTTTGGGTGTTAATTAAACGCGCAAACGCGCCTGGGACTCGCTGAGTTAACAATAGATGGCCTTTGTTTGTATTGATAGTATTGATATAATCCTCTCTCCGAGTTCCTTGTTTGAATTTTTAATTTTGCAGCTTTGTGTTCCGAAATCGTCGAAAGAATATTGTTGGTTATATATTTTTTAGTTCTGGTTACTGTAATCACTGCACTGCAGAATTTCTGTGCCCCTCTTGGTGCTTAGGCACAATTGCGATTGTCACATTTTTACCAGTAATCCGGGATAGAATAATCGAGAGCCCGTGCCGGGAATCGAACCCGGGACTGCCGGGACACGTTACTGTTTATAGGGATCGTCTCCTCCACCTTAAAGGCACCCTGCCACATTCATCCTTATAGGTCTGAGATTGAGACTCGAACCCACTATCGTCTGACCGACATTAGGGCCTCCCAATCTTAACCTGAAAGGACAGTCCATCTATCATTAATAGGTCTTCGTTTCGCTTCAAGTTATTCTCGTTCGCCGGTACTCAAAAGTGAAGAACCGCTGCCCTGGGCACATCCTATTTGGTGGCCGCAGCCGTAAAAGTGAAAATTCGTCGATCCTACCGATCCCAGTTGGGGGGAGGGGGATGACTGAAGGGAGGCGGCTTTTGAAAATTTGTTTTGGCTGAGAATTTACGAGGAACCAACTCCATTTAGTCATATCTCATCTTTTATGGAGTCTCGGGCTGGCATTATGTTTTGCCGGAACTGGGAATGGAAAAGCGAAGGGGTCGCGTGTGCTAATCGGGGCGGCGGTGGCGGCGACTCGCTTCTGACTCCGCCTCACTCACGCCCAGGTTGTCTGCATCGTCATGTGTCTGCGTCGTCATGTGTCTGCGTGGTCAAGTTCTCGAAAATAGTTTTTTGTTGTCCAAATACCTGTTGCTGCGTTGGATTGTATATACCATAATGAACTGTGCTGGTTGATGGCTTAGGAACTTCTATTGGTTGAATGGATGAAACTTCCGATGTAGTCGCCCGAATGTAACGTTTAATTCCTTTCTTAATTTTTTATTTTATTAATCGAGGTTCGGTTTTAAATACAGGAGGTGTAAAAGTGAAGTTTCGTTCTCCAAGCGGAATTCTGTGGACCCTCACATTCATTTGGTAACATTTGGGAGCGCAACTAATAAAGCAAACAAAAATATGTAAACCATATTTCACCATGCCAACGAACTAGAAAGTCAAGAAACAGCTACCTATATAGGATGGGTAGCTGGAAAAAGTTATCAGATTTGGTGTAGTGCCTCAGAGTTCAATCCGTGGGGTTACCCGTGGTCCTCAGATGTCGACAGATTAAGCAATTTATTTATTTTTTCAGTATGGAGCATGTACAAAACGAAATTAGTACTGAAATTAGTACAATAATTGTGCTCACATACGACTTTCCCGAACTTCCCTGGTGCTTATAACATTATTCATTCATTCATGGTTGAACAACCTGCGTCATACCTGATGATATGTCACATTCGGATCTTAATGTTAACGTGTAGTGGGGACTGCTGTACTTTTCATCTTCTACTGACATTTCTCGCAACCTGCTCAAAAGCTGGTGATTTCTGTGGACAGTTCTCGCATTCATGCTCTTGGCTGCACACACACTTGACGTACCGGATCTTGACGCGATCGACACGTGCGTGTGGCCCGGCTAGTTTTCCAACGCTTCCGGCCCAGTTCCCATAAACTTACCACTCAATTTGAAACTGGTCAGAACCGCAGTAGCGAAAGGGAGGGCAGGGGAGGTATACATTTTTTTCGTGCTTCGTTCGATCGAGGGTAGCTTCCGTTGTTTGTGGCACGTTTAGATGTGGTGGTTGCCGTGTTGGGTGGGTTGGGGTAGGTGGAGGTGCAAGGGGTATTGCAAGGTGTAAGCCCATTCGTTATCGCAGATTTAATCGGATTTCGTGTGGTTTAGGGTGGCTAAATGCGAACATTTCTCTCCCCCGTATCTGGAGTGTTCGTTTTGTCGAATATTCCTGGCTATATGTGTACATGTCATTCGTTTCTGAATTATTTGTTGAATGCAGTTATTCTTTGTTTCCGATTTGTTTAATATTTTGATTTATATTTCTTTTTAATTTTTCTATTTGCGTTTTTTGTCACCTTACCAATTAAGGATCAATTGAAGCTGTCGATCCATACGTAAATCTCACAAATGTGTTCGTTTTCATTTCATGGGATGTGAGAAATGCTCTATTTCATGAGCTTCTTCGTGTGAGTTTTAATTTTAGCTTCTGGCCATTAACTAAAATGTGGTGGATTCTCGCGCACTTGGTGCATTCGCGCAGTTCCAGTTTTCGCAGATGTCGTAATTAACTGTCTGAAGTTTTAAGATGTGAGTAGTGGGATGCCCTAAGTCTTGTTAATTTACTGCATTTTATATTGTTCTCGTGTTTGGGCGCGCACTTGGAAAATAGTGGCATCGATAGTTTCATTGTGATGGTCTCTGTTTTGTGGCTTCACCGATAGATGGCGTGCGTTGGCGAGCGCGCAAGATCTTCCCTGGGTGCGATTATATTGCTCTGTGGCAAACTAACTGCTCAAGAATCTTTAATGGCGAAAACCGAAAATATGCTTTTCGAATCTCGATCGGCGTTACTCGTCGAGCGTCTCCCTCCACCGCCACACCACCACCACTACCCCCCCGCACAAGCTCGTTTTGATTTCTAGCCGTTTTGGCATCTGCATTAATTTTTTCATTGATGATCGTCTTCAAATTGACTGTCTCGCTTTTTATGGGGTGCGCTCGCAATTTGTGATTCTCGCGCGTTCTCCGCCCGCCTTCTGTTTTGCATGGTGCGGCGCCCACTCTCTAGAGACCTCCGGCAGAACCTCGCTATTCATTGCCAAGATCCATATTATTCGCGCTCGAATTTGGTTGAATAATAACTATCGACAAAACAATAAGGCAACGCCGGTTGCACTTGCTGAATCCATTCCTTCGCCAGAATCAAGCAAAATTGCAGAGAAGCGTAATCGAATACAGGGTGTCAAATGAACAATTGCTATTATGTGGCTGTGGGCTTGATAGCAATTTCAAATGTTATGTTTACCTCTATCATGAAACATTGGATTTTTATTAATGTTTCTAATTTTGCTGTGCTTTTTAAAGAATGTGTTCTATGATTGATCCTCCTGAGACCCTTGACTGGATTCTATTTTTTCTTTATACAGATGTGTACTTTTAATTTTTTTTACTAAATCAACGGAAGTTCTTGCCGCAAAAATATATAAATGTTTGTTAAGAGGGTTCACCGTTGATTTAACATCTTAATCTCCCCCCCACCACCAGAGGGCGACCACCGCAAAAATAGTGTAGTATTCCTTAGATGGAGAGAGAATCAGAGTTAATGCTTTCTTTGTTTATCCGTGGACGCCCGCTAAGAGCTCGCTTTCCAAGTGTTATAAGCGTATGTACACTGGATCTCAAGAGGTTACCGAGAACCCTAGTCCCCTTTCGACGAGGTTCTGCCTATCTCGCAGTTTGCTGTCGTTCTAAACAGCAATCAAGACTGAACATTTTATTTTTTCTTTGTCGCCTCTCTCTCTCTCTCTCTCTCTCTCTTGCTCTCAATGTGGCCCCTGCTCTCAATCAGGCCCACTTCCACCCACTGGCCTCGTCACGATCTGTATTTACCATAATGCCACCTCTCCCAACCCACATCACCATTCTGCAGTATGCAACCTAACGGCTCCACGCATATGTCCCGTGGCACATAGTCTTTGAATAGGATGGCCCGCGTGTTGTATTGCGACTACAAACGGCTAGTTAGCGTATTTAAGAAAAAATGTAATGGCGTAAGCTGCTTCGCGAGCGATGTCGAGTTTAACGACGGTGTCGCCGACACGCGGGGCCGCGTCGACGAAAACTGTTATCTCTTTAACAGTTTTCGTCGAGCGGTTGCCAATTTTCCTCGCAAATTCCAGGCAATATTTTTGTTTCAAATAACGGTTTGAAATAATTTCAAGGCGCTGGAGTAAGTGGCAGTTTTGATTCCTCTGAGCTATGGGCTTTACACTTAAGGGGTTTCACGAAAAATCACATATACGCGCGAGCTCGTCGTGAAACGAATTGAGGCCAGTTAAAAATTCATTTGTCATTTGGATTTACCACTCTCGATATTCGTTTAATCTGCACGCTCCTCCCAATTGCCGTTCTCACACGACATCGAATTTAGGAAATTCTGTGTGCTAGGTCCGATTTAAAATAACAATTAAGTGAAGCGAAACGTAAAAAGTTCCGTCGTGAATTTGAAATTAAAAATAATTTTAATATTTATTTTAACCAATTTTCTGTATGTTATATATTAACCTGTGAGGGCCAGACCTGTCACTTTAGGCGAGACCTGCCCCCTGGTGGTGAAGAGGGAAGTGGCGGGGGTGGAGGCGAGACCCATCACCACCACCAAAGACAAGGTGGTTTAGCTCGTCGAGGAGGGCGAGGGATTGTGGGGAGACCGAGGGGGGGGGGGGGGTAGCGTCTGAATGTGTGGGCGCCGTTCAATTTGGGGGTTTATTAAAAATGAGCTCTGAAGGCGGACCAGCCTTG
Organism: Mycogona germanica; assembly: GCA_034698785.1. Classification (NCBI taxonomy): domain Eukaryota; kingdom Metazoa; phylum Arthropoda; class Diplopoda; order Chordeumatida; family Chordeumatidae; genus Mycogona; species Mycogona germanica. The sequence goes on along the minus strand of JAQGBY010004970.1, from coordinate 8,074 downwards.
GCGCGTTGTTCACCCTCGCTCTGCGCAAATGAGAATAACGTGTTTTTCTTCCTTTCGCTGTTCCGCCGGGCCGACCGGCGGGGGGCAAATTGGCGCTTTGGAGGACCCCCCGCCCACTCCGATAATTCTCACTTTTTCTTCGCGCTTTCGCTTGCTCTGGGGGCGCCCGACACTTTCGTTCTCGACTGTACTGTACACATGTATATGTGTGTTAGTTTTTCTCCTTTTTCATTTTCTTTCGGCGCTAATGGTCTTGGTGGCGCTCCCTCGCGGCGGGTGGTGCTACTAAATGGCAGTGACGTCATCGCACAATGATGGCCGCTCCAACTATGCCAGCGCACATTAGCAGTGTTTTTTAATTTTTTATTTAAATACAGATACCTGCCAAATCATATGGCTACTGCTTCTGGTTAAAGTCCAGTTGGCATTCACTGCTATCGCGTGATGAATAATAGGCGAGGTCCATTTTCGCGATAGAGCTTTCCAAGTTGTACATTCCATGGAATGCGAATTAGCTTCGCTATGCAATTTGGTGTTTGTTCACTGCTTAACCGAGTTATCTGAACGGAGTTTTTTTTACCTGTAGCGGTATGTCATGGAGGTGACGTGGTTACGTGGAGGTGATGTTGAAAATAGATTGCATATTGCATAACGCGGTAGTTTGCATATAAAATAGGTGTGACGCTGCTTAGTTATTTGGAAATGTTGTGAAATGTCGGCGTTCTCGTGGTGCGTTTCTTGAAATATTGCTTCTTCGGTGTGTCTCAACAAGTTGAAATTGGTTTGTGATGTTTGCTGCGCGTGTATTTGATCAGTGTCTCCAAAACCACGAGTGGGTGCTTCCAGTTATCCCATTTGTCTAGTCGCCCTGCTCCCCTTCCTCACCCCTCCCTCATCCGCCCTCACTCCTTCTCAGTGGCATCGCGCTGTTTCACCCGGTTGAACATGTATATGTACATGTACGGTGTAGCGACTCTCATTTATTTCCATCCCGTTTGCTTTTGCTACATCTCTAGTCTTGCCTAAACGCGGGTGAACTCACCAGGCTGTTGCACATTTATGTCTGCGCCGTTATATTTATTTTCGAAGAAAGTTTTAACGCCTCCAAAATAATTTCCGAGTTTTAGAAGAGGTACCCCTCCCCCATGTATTTATAATTGTTACGGACATTTTCTTAACAACCTCTAAATTCTAGATTTTCTCAAAAGGGTAAGTGTTTTGTCCATCACGAATGGCACATTGCAATATTGCGACGGTGGCTGTAATTCTGCGAATTGTCAGCCAAACTTGTGCTCGTATTTCAGGTCTTTATGGTTTGTCGTTTGTGAGATATCAGTTCTTGAAGATTGTAGAAGACGAAGATCTCCCTTCCATCTGCGGAGCATTTTTTGGAATTTAGGCGGCGTGCGCTTACACATTTTTTTCTTCTAAATCAACAATTGTGAAAAGAAGTTATGAATGATGTATATAATATGTATATAAGCATGTATATCAAACATTTTACCAGCAAATATCGTGTTATTTTGGTTTTCTCCATTTCTATCAGATAGCAGAACATTCTATTTTGATTAGTCGATTTGCACCACGAATTCTGGAGGGTCCTCTTTAGGAGGTGCGCCCACTTTGCCGGGCCCAGTGTCCGCGTGGACCAGCCCTTAGCTGGTAGGGGCACGCGAGCGAATTCGCCGTCTCGCAGTCAGCGGTAACATTTTTCGAATGACAGGCGAAAAGGATTGAACGTTCCACGCACGCTGGGGTGTTCGTCGGCAAATTTTTAGTTAGGGCAAAATTGCTCCCGAGAAAATGACGTTTTATGGGCTTGTAATAAAGGCTTTTTTGCGAGAGGCGCGCGCGCACGCGTCATGCAAAGAGAAAAAGAGAAACGGCACGACGTAAGAAAAAGAAATTATAGTGCGCCCCTCTCTTTTTCCTTCTCTCAGTGGTTGTGTGTGTATAACTGCTGCTCTTTCCTAGTTTTCTTGGAGACCGCCCGTGCCGTTACGAAGCGACCCCTATGAGAACTTCATTTCGCAACTGGGAACTATCCCACCTCGCTCACAGGTCTTGTCGAGGATGTTTGCTTGGCCCTAACCAAGCACATAAGTAAAAAGGAAAGATCGCGAATTGTGAAGAAGCTAAGATTGCTTTAAAAATATTCCTAAATGCCAGTTACTGTTTGATTGGGAGCCAACTTTATTATATTTTCATAAAAATGATTAACAGTTATTTCGCTCTTTTGTGGCTTGATTCTCTCTCGATAAACTGGGGAGACAGCTTGGCGGGTTCTGACATTTTTTTTCATCTGCCACTTCTACTGTACTTAATTTTAGCGCCCACGTCTTCTCTGACATTCTTTGTCGTCGTCGAATTGATCATTTTTAGCGAGGTTTTAGTTCCGCGATACTGTACAGTGTATATTTCTTGTGAGGTTGTTCCACAATTTTTAGCTTAGTTTATCGCATGTTTCTCCCTTTACTCTCTTTCCAATCCCTCCACTTTTCTCATTCGCTGTGCTTGACGAAGTTCATTGCAACCAACACATTTCATTCACATGGTTGTTACTTTCTCCCGAAAGGTGGCAATCACGCAGTGCCTTGTGTATTTGAAGGGAAAATCACCATTTATAAGAAATAGCAATATTTAAAAAAAGATTCTGGCAGGTAAAAAGGGAATTTTCTGGTCCGAATTTTCATTTTGCCAACTTTTCTGCGCAATCTTGGCGTGAAACGACTCATTATGTTTCCTGAAAAATTGATTTCGTGAATCAGAGTGAAAGTTTCTTGATCATTGATTAATGTTACTGTAACGATGTGACTTCGACTTTGTGAATGTCTGTTCATTTTGTTGTGCGGTGTGGTTTATGCTCACTTCCCAGGCATGCTTCCATGTATAACTTGTCAGTAGTAATGTCACCCATACTATCAAAAATGGTGCTGCATATTAGTATACCTGCCAGAATTTACCGGAAGTACCAATAATACAGGTGTCTCTTAAATATAAGGAACTTTCCGCCATCTTGTGAACCCCTGAGGATACGCTGTCTTCATCTATCTTCGTCATTACCGTCATCTATTATTGGTAAACGACAGTTCAATGATTGCGGCATAAGGATACTAGCGGAAGTAGATTGTAGTTGTGCGCGCCTGCCATTAGAGGGCATCGCCCGTCCTCTCTTTTTTGTGTGACGTCAGAGCCCGCCGTATGATAAAACACACAACACACGTGGACGCGTGGAACTCGGTATGCAACGTAAAAGAATGTATCATTAATTTTTTTAAAGTTAGTGAATTGGTCCAACTTGTGCTGGGCCGCCACCGAAATTATACAGTTATAGCTATTTAAATAGTCACTATCGATCATCAATTTGGTTTTTGGTAGCCCATCACAGTTCGCGATACTCGATAGTTCAAGCGACTAATTTCCTGCGACTCTGTACTACACTTATGTAAATTAACCACTGATTCGTCAACTGCCAAGTGCAATAATGTTCATTCCTCTCTTAATATATGTACCCTATCATTTCTGGATTAACCACTGATTTGCCATCAATTGCGTCACGTCCATGGGTTATGTCTGACCTTGTGACGGACTGGTGGTAGTGAACTCTTCGTCAAGCACAGCGAATAAAAAAGTGGAGTGATGGATTCTAAAAGAGTAAAGGTCTTAACGCAATGTTTTTGCCAATATGGGTGACATTACTACTCTTGTTTCGTGCAATTGATGTTGTCCCTTAGTGCCAGCCAGGTGGCGTGTGTCGCCGCGCGGGCTTTCAAACTCTCCGCCTCTCCACACCACCCACCACGCGATCGTTGCACCACCATGCGACCGAACGTTGATGTACGAACCAGGCCGGAATGCTCATCACATACCGAGCGAGTATTGATGGCGTGGGACGACGCCACGCAGCGTTGCTCAGCACACGCTCTCGCTACCATCTCTTGCTCTCCAAGGTCCGCAGTGTCGTGATTTGGCGCTTGACGGTTCGCGAGAGCGTCGGATACCTGAGTCGCCTTTTTGGAGACGTGATGTGCTCTCTCTCTGTTGCACCTTTCGACCACTGGAAGGAGACAGGGGGGCTACGACAATAAAACACTGCAAGAGAGCGAGAGAGATTATGTTGGAATGAACTCACGACGTAGGAGAAACTCTTTTTGACCGTATTGTAAAATATTTGTTCTCAAATAAATAGCACAAAATTTTGTGAGGAAGTCACCTGTGTTCTTTTGCGTGCTATATTTTTTCCGCATAATAGCTTGCTTTAAGAGAACCGTTTTTTTAATTACTAAAAATACTCACGAATATATATAAATCTTTTTCTGTTGGAAACGTTTTTGTATTTCGCGAGCGAGGAGAATCTGCTTCGTTTCGTTCGTGCTCGACGGCGCCGTTAGGGGAGACACCGTCGCGCCACCCACGCCGGCCCACCCACCCACACGCTCATGCACACGCTGACGCGCGTGTCGGTCGAGTTCTTCGCCTTAGCTGGTCACGTCCTCTTTCGGCGTTGGTTTTCGTCTACCGCACGGCTGCAGCTACGTGGTCCCCATTTACGCACGTATGCCGTTAATTGTCACCGATAACAGTTGTACCGGAATTTTTTTTACATCTTTTTTTAATAACTAGTTTTTTTTAAACCCTGAATGGTTTTTTGGGTTTCGTCGAGTGGCCGACTCGTGGAGCCACTTCCGGTGGTGAGTGACGCAGCGTTTCCGGTTCTGTGGTAGTAGCGGCGCGTGCGCGTGGGGGTCTTCACTTCTGCCTAGAGAGCGAGCGCGCTCGCCAAACCGGCGAGAGAGAGCGTCGACGGGACTTCGGGCGCGCGTGGTTTTAACGTCGGCTTCTTGACGCCGGCTCGACCGCCCGCGTTTCGCCCGGCGCAGGCCCTACTTTTTTCCCCCCTCATTACAACCGCCGCCAAAACCACTTTCCGTCGACCAAAGAACGCGTGAATGGTGCCCATCGCCTGGCTGCCTTCCCTTTGCGGAGTGGAGGCCGGCGGTGGTGTGATTCCGCACCACCACCACCATCACCACCAGCAACCGCCGCAGCAGCAGCACCACCACCACCTCCCCCTGGTGGAGGCGAACTCTGCCGGCGTGCTGGGTGCCGGGGTTGCGGCCGGCTCCAAACCCGTTCTCCCCGCCACCCTCATCGCGGCCGACCCGCTCTGGACCTGGGCCTCCCAATTCATGGTAACTAGAGAACGTCGGCCTCTCGGCGACCAACGTCATCATCCGCTCTACCCCTAAATCTCTTTTTTTACTTACATTTTTCCATTTCTTTATTCTCTTTTGTTCTACTACCACTACTACTGCAACAAGCTACTTCTTGGTCGCTTTAGGATTTTCTTGTTCATCTTTCCACGTTTTACGATCTTCTTGTCTTTTTCTTAATAAAATATTTTGGTTTGGTGGAAAATGTCCGACAGTGTTGGCGAGTTTTAGGGATGATGCCAAGAGGTGCCTCTTCCCTCCCCATCCATCATCTGCGACGTATTTTTCTTATTAAAATAGTTTCTCCTCGATTTATTTTGGGGTTTGTCTTGCTCATTCTTTTGGGGGTGTTTTGGGTAGTGGAATTTGGCGCAATTATTTTGAGGCACTCCTCTGATCTCGCTCAACCATTCTGAACATTCCGCGTTCAGCTTTCCTCTAATCTGGTGCTGTTTTGGGATCTCAATTTTATTCTCCAAACTATTGTCTAGATCATTTAACTATTTTCTGTAGCGATACTTTTAATTTTTTTAATTTTCGGGGACATATTGTATATATTTTTAAAAAGCACCACCTAATATGCAATAATAACCTGCGCTGGGGATTCTGTTACCCATCACGTGGGTAAAACAATATGCAATCGGCCCATTTTAACCCGTACTTCGGTATCCCACGCCGGGAGTAGAACCCGGGATCGTCGCACCACTTTCTGTCTTCTGTCTCCCGATTAGACTACGACGAGTCGCTCAAGGGGTCCCACTCTTCAACATTTCGAACATATTGGACCACATTTCTGTAATGCTTCCGTTTATTAGCAGGTGCCTTTTAGCATGTTATTCAATATACACTGTGGGTCATAAAAACGTAGACCTCCTATAAAAAATATCACGACTTCGTGAAAAGTGCCTAAATTTAAATGAAATTCTACAGTGTTCTACTTTAATTAGTAGAGATTCTAATTTGCCGCGCATAGGTGGCGCTGCATGTCTGCTTCATTTTATTTTCCGTGAGTGGCGCGCCACATTGCTGACTGATGCCGCCTACAAGAAGGCCAGGCAGGAACGATCCTAACAGTTCCTAAGAAAATATCCTGCACATCTTGTTAAATTTATCTGGTTCACTGATAAGAAGTTGCTCACTGTATCAGAGCCTATTGAACAGTCAAAACGATCGTCTTTATGTAAAGAAAGGAACACTTAAGAGGTGTTGCTGATGAAAGACTCCTTCGCAAACGCCCAACATTTAGCGTATCAGTGATGATGTTGTCACCAAGCAGTCCGGACTTGAATCCAGTGGACTACAAAATTTGGGGAGTTCTCCGGGAAAAGTTTACAAATCGAAGATTACTAATATTTCGACTTGAAACTATGAATAAAGACATTTTGAATTGAACTTGAATTAAGAAAACGTTTCGACCAACGTCTGTATAATCGATTCGGCAATCAAAGAATGGCGCCTTAGACTCCGGGCTTGTGACAAGGCCACCGGAGAACATTTGAGCACATTTTATGCCTCATTTTTGTTCCTACACTATTGTTCCTATGTAAGTGCTAAATTTCATTTAAATCGAAGCATTTTTCACGAAGTTATGATTTTTTTATATTAGGGTTACCTTTTTATGACTCACAGTGTAGTAAAACTTAATTAATGGTTACTATTCAACCCAACCTAACTGATGCAATATTTGATGTCATATTTAGCTAGTCACGTCAGACATTTATTTTTGAATTATTTTTTAGTGGAAAGGAAGATAGATCCTTACCATTTCCGTATAGCTGTATCAGAAAAACATCAATCTTAGGCTGTCTCTGATTAGAGACGCAATACTGATCCGAGCCAACGACCCGTGACCCATGCATCTTCAACATGCAGCAGGGATGCTACCAAATTTACGGGTTAAGTAACCCGCCCGTTCACTAATTCTGTATTTGCGGATGCATTAAAAATTAAGATGCGTGCCCCAACCCAACACGATGTGTTCAGCTATACTTGGCATCACTCGAAAATTTCGATGTGCTCTATTTTCTGCGTTTCGAAGAATTCTTGCGCACACCGCCTACTTTGTACACCAATAATAGGCCGCATACCGACGAAGCCTCGTGTTAGCGCAATTCAAAATTATCGTACAATATTAATAAACTTGGCCGGCGGATTGCGAGTTTCTACTGGCGCAGCTATCGAATTACTCGCGGTTACGATCGAGGTTGTGCGTCATCGGCAATCCATTTCCGACCCCTCCTGACTTCTCCCCTCAGTCACCTCCCCCTTTTCCCCTAGCAGTAACAGCGAAATGCACTCACGTTATAGGCTGTTGGCTTCAGGTACGAGAAACAGGCTGGCCATGACCAGGCGTAAGCCTTTCGCGGCTCTAGCCGCCGAACAGTTGCCGGACATGCCGAACGCGCGAGTCAGATGCGCGTGTTTGCGGCGAGCCCAACGTCGCCGGTGCGTGCCCGCCAGGTGGCGTTGGACAGTTTTTGTCAACGTGTTTCCGCCTATTTAGAAATATCGGCTATTAATGAGTGGTTCGATATGGTTGGTCCATCTGCGGGTCCCCCTTTGCTGCACATTCTCCTGTGACCTGATTTGACGATGCATCTTGGGTGCAGGCTGAGTGTGCAACCTGATTACTGAAATTCAGTGATTGCCACAAAGGCGGCGTTTGATGTCACTGCCTTGCTATTATTTTGTGGATGACCGCTTATATTGTAGTTGGTGTGCATTATTTTGTAGTTGGCTTGCATTATCTTGTAGTTGGCGCGTGTATTGTCATCTTACGCTGTGAATCTTGAATGTGCTCCCTGCTCCCTCTACTTAGCCGTGCCTTAACATTACTCCAACTCTCAGTGAACCACCTTAAG
>JAQGBY010004969.1:0-15498 GCA_034698785.1 Mycogona germanica | reverse complement strand
GGACTTGGGACGAAATTGCTGCTGGATGAGACATGTTGTATCCAGCAATTATTCCATAACAATCCCGCACTATCTGAAACTTATTCACATAATTCGCAGCTGCCGAATTTTGCTTTCACGAGAGACGCCATTTGCAAAAATCGAATAAAGCAATGACAGAAAAACGTCTGCAAAAATCGTCACTTCCGTGGACGTTGCCGAATGCTGTCGCTAGATGGCTCCACCGGCACTGCAAATGTTTGGAGATTTTGAATCTCCTTTTTTCGCTCTATCCAATCATGTGCTTTGTTTCATTCTGCATTTAGCAGATTTTTGCCACATATTTTTTGAAAAGTGAAAATGCCTTAAGGCGGGCTGGCCCGAACAATTGCCATTCGCGTGCCCGCCTTAAGGCGGGCTGGCCGCTTAAAGGGTTAAACAGAATAAACTACTGATCGGCAATACATAGTTTTAACACATGCGAGAAGAGCAGCCAACACTTACCTTCTCTCTCTTTGCATAAGGAGCTGGACTCGAATCCAGTGGGTACATTTGAAACTGGTTGTTGGTTACCAGATCGCAGCTAGTTGAAGGTGTGTTCAGCAACCAATTATTGTTGTAGTTAATTTTATTTTTATTTAACTTGTAAAAGTTCAGTAAATTAGACTATTAATTAATAGATAAATTAACTATTTTATTTTTATATCTGTATCAGTGTATAATCCTTTCTCCAAGATATTATAAGCACAATTACCAGATGAGTAGATACTGTAGATATCATTAGCCGTGCACACTTGCAGTGCTGGTTGTGCCATCTGTTGCCAGCATCTGGCAACAGATGCGGCAGTGGCAATTTTTGTGGAAGAAAATTTCCCTGCCTATGAATTAGTAAAATCATGATGAATAAGTGAAACGTGATCTGGCAGGTGCCGGATCACATAAATAAATGCAGTTAGTGACAGATAGTGATGGATAGTGCTGGATACAACATGTCTCATTCAGCAGTTATTTTGGTTGGCCAAAGTTAAGTTAAATGAAACCAGATCACAGATCCAGCTCTTGGCCATCCAGCATTTCGGATTTTTGCTTCCAGGGGGTTCCGTGGCCCAGCACCACGGATGATTACAGTGCTGGGCCAGTCCCCCTAGATACCGTGAAAAAGTTTGTGAGTGAGTATCGTGCATCAGAAAGGAACTGGAATGCAGGTAGGCTGCAACCAATGCCACAGCTGGCCTGGGCTCAATCCGGCATTGCTGGATTGATGCTGGAGCCATGACTTCCATGGCCCAGCACCATGGATGATTACAGTGCTGGGCTGGTCCCCTGGATACCATGAAAGAGTTTGTGAGTGAGTACCGTGGATCAGAAAGGAACCAGAATGCAGGTAGGCTGCAACCAATGCCACAGTTGGCCTGGGCCCAATCCAGCATTGCTGGATTGATGCCAGAGCCATGACTTCAGCATGTTGTGCTTGAAGAAGGTGGTCACCAACTGGAAGCTGCTGGACCAGTTTCTGGGCCCTCCTTCCAGCACCACATGCTGGAGTCACGATTCCTGCATCCATCCAGCATTGTCGGATTGGTGCTGGAGCTGTGCTGTCAGAATTTAAATTCTATGATTCCACCTGGCTCCATTTTACAGCCTTATTTGCCACCTTTCCAAATTACCAATTATTGAGTGTCTACGACCTCTGGTTTTTAAGTTATGATTTTTTATTTAAAAAATCATAATAAATCGAAAACCATAACAAGTTAAGGTGTGGGTTTAAAAAAATCAATGATACGCTTATAGGGTTAAAGCAACAATTACAAATTTTAAAGTATTGTCCAAAGGTATGTAATGACCTGGGAATTGATAGAAATAGCTCCCCCCAGAAACACCACTTGCACCCAGAAAGGGGCACTTACTTGAAACCAGGGATAGAACTCCAAAGAAAACACCAGAGCCAAAACACTGTAAAAATATAGGCTTTATTCTTGGTCTATATTATCTTGCAAATAAAAATGTGCACAGGGTGCCTTAAGAACACACCCAGTTAAGGTGTCAGATGGGCTTTCAATGGGGCATGATATGTTCCTCGAGAAGCTTGCTGACGAGGCTGGTGAATTTTTTGCCAGGGTTGGTCCTTCACTGATGGAACAAACCATGTGCCTGGGTTCTTTGTGGAGAAAAACCAAATTGATTTCCTGGAGGACTTTGTTATGCCCCCACCGTCGGTCACAGATATTGTCAAGGTCCTCAAGACATTGAACCTTAGCCCAGTTATTTGTCGTTGGCCCAGATGGCATACCACCTTATGTCATGAAACTGTGTACCACTGAGCTCTCTGACCCTATAGCATTTTTGATTGGAGTCTTTAAAAACAAGGAACTCAACTCAAGGATAATAGGTCAATAGACTCAAGGAAGCAAACGTGGTTATGATCATAAGGCTGGTGACATAAACAATCTTGTGAATTACAGGCCTATCTTGGTATTGAATGTTCTCCATAAAATCACAGAGACTTGTGTTAAAATCCACCTCAACACCTATTTAACTAGATTTGTGATTCTAAGCAATAACCAATATGGGTTCAGAAGAGCTATGAGTATTGTGAATTACAAATTAAACCCCACTCTACACAATACCTAATTACACAAACCTCCTAGGCCCAAACCTAGGCCTCAAATCAGCAATGGATCTGGGTGATTCAATCTTCTGCTACTGGCAACCAGGCTCCTGGAATTGGACAAAGTCAGACCGGCCGATGGAACAATGGTTGTACTGAGACAGATGATACGAGAATGATTTTCAGCAGGAGCTGTCCAGTATTTATACCATTTTCTCTACCATGGCTGACTATGTCTCTCCAGTTCACCTGTTGACATTTGATCTGATTGGATCACTCAGAACCAATCAGCAATGAACATGAACAACCTATCACATTCTCCCTTTTCTAATTTCAGATATAACAAGGGCTGCAATTAATTGCTTTGAAGAGAACATGAAATGACCTTGTATTTATTTTAACCAATAAAATACATGCACTGATATGGCCTTGCCATTTAACTAATTTGGAAGCTTGCCAAGAATTGGTGATGATGCAAAAATCGTCATCAAGTCTTGGAATTGAGCCAAAAGATATAATCCCCCATGTAATCAAAATATTCATAAAACAAATAAATTTGAAAAATGAAAATAAGATTCGGATTCAGAAAAAAATCATCTGAATACAATGGAACTTGTTTAAATCTAGAAATCGCAATTTGCATATTTTTAAAACACGAAAAACAAACATTTTTTAATGATTTTGTCTTGATGGGTGTCTACACCATCGAGATAAAAATCTGCGTGTGCGGCTGTGACGTTTTAGAGCACCGCGTACGGTGATGCGGGAATCCCAGCATCTGTAGGTGAGGGATGTGCAACCTGCTTGGTAAAGGGCCAAAATGGGATGTGCAACCTTTTGGAAAAAGGGGCGACATCACATAACTTAAATATACATTAAGATATACTTAAGATTTTGATTTTAACATAAATGTCAAGTTATGTAGATGGTAAAATCTTACAAATACTATTTGTTTTTAACTTTGTTATTCAAGAAAATTGTGTTTTCTTGAATTTGTCTACATCTTTGGTTGGAAAACTAGAATATTTGGCTAAATGCCAAAAACGTTATATAATCGAAAATAATATAACATATATTCATTTTCGAATTGCTTTTGTTGTTATACTAAAAACCATGTTTTCATTCTTAAATTATTTATTTAGAAAATAAATAGAAAAAGTTCTTTTTCAAAAATATCACAGAGTTTGACTGTGCACGGTTTTGATCCCGTGATTTAAGTTTTTGAAATTGAAGTTTCGATTTCGCTTTTTTTTATGAGTATTTATCATTTGTTAAATTCTCGTCCAAATATTGTTATTTCGAAATTTGTGATTTCTATTTCATAATATTGATTTTCTTAAATATCTTATTTTGGCTGATCACCAATTTTCTTTAATGCAGTTGACTCGATGCGAGTATTGGCCTTTATTTAACTTAGGTGGCGTTGTCTCGCATCGGCCAATTCACTTTGACGATATGTGGGCGGGTATTTATCTACACTTCAGCAAACAAAAATATCCACCCCTGTTTCTGCAAATATTTTAAAGAAAATACACAGGGCCACAAATAAAAGCAATATAGTTCTTTATTTTCAAATCATATAAAAAGACTTCAAACACTTGTCCCTCTTTTTGTCTTTTATAACATTTTTGAGTATTAACACATTTTCTCCCAAATTATCATACGCACAATTCCCGATCAATTATTTCAAATTGTTCTTAAATGGGGAGCGACCCCTTCTTACGAATTTCTGCCGCTGTTCTTATACGTCCATCCTCGAGTCAAAGCATCATCACACCCGAAATTCTCATGGAACGCAGCAATGGTTCCGCCGATTGAAGAACATCCGTAAACCGCTTGAGTTCTTCTCCGCAACACTCACTTTGCCGAATTACCGCTTTGTTGAATTGACAATTCGTTTGGCGATCATTTCAATTTCCACACAGCAGAAATAGTCAGAGATCTGGAAAGCATTTATTGAGTCTTTCTACTGACATTTTAAGCTTCGATAAATCAGATTGATTTACTTCACATTGTTCTCTTGAATCACATTCAAAACACTCATGTTCTGATAATTACAGAATTTCGCGATAACGTTGCAAACTAGAAGAAAGCAGCAGTTCATTATTCCAATCAGAATTCGCAGGACGAAAATTGTTTCACTTCAGAGAAAAATTGTAAAAATTACTCATTTACGTTTATACAAACGAATTTAGCATTGTCTTCATTCATTCAGAATGCCGTCCTCGCATTATACACATTTTATCCACCGAAAATCATTCTCGGACATAACGACAAAATATAATACTCCGACATTCATCCAAGCATTTGAACCAGCTTGGTCAATCATAAGGTGAGAAGTGACCCCGAGCTTGGCACAAGAATCGCCGACCAAGACTCGGGCTCTTGACCTCCAGCGCCACCCCTACTGCCCATGGACGATTGTCAGGGTGCATTGTCATTGGTCCGGAAAAGGGAAGGAAGTGGAAGGATAGATTATGCAATCTATATCTTACAGATACAGTTGCAAGAATTGGTGATAAAGTTTAACTTAATTCATCGTGTCATAAGGTCAAAGCGACAGTGTGTAGTGTATGTTGTGTGTTTGGTTGGAACTGTTATCTGGTTTGCTGGGTTGTCTCGTGAAATTGACGACGTCATGCTTTTGATGTGGAGATGCTATTTTTTAAGTTTGAAGCGAAAGGGAGATTATCCAGAATTTGGTTGAGCTGTTTTTATTATGTTTTATTGAAAATTGAGATCCATCTCTCCGTGACTAGCGAATTATGACGGTGTAGTAACTATATGTTGATTTTTTTGAAATTTCATTGATCCGTTCGAGAGATTGTCTCTGGACAGGAAAAAACATTTCTTAGTTTTATAATATAGGATATCTTACTAATATTTAATTTGAACTGATAATTGCGAAATATATAGTTTCGAGCAGACCGGAAGTTGGACGAGGGATCTTTGGGCATATTTGGATATAAGAAAGTGAGCATTTTAAGGCCAGATGTTGCTCTCAAATTGCACACATTTCTTTGGACACATTAAGTCTATGCAGACTTAATTTTTGGAGAGATGTGGCTGAGATGTAATTATAAGTAAAACTTCCGAAAAAATTAAATATTTTTTGCAATATTTAATTAATGGCCTTGTAGCAGTTTTTTTGACAGTGTTGCACCCTATTACATTTTTTAAATTAATATTTTTCATTAGTTTATTGAAGAGAAGAGAGTGGAAAATTTGATGGTTTTTTTAATATCTTGTTTTTCCCAATATCCAACTAGATGATGTGCAAATAAATAAATAGTTTAAACGGTAATTTAGTGTTTGTCGACAGACCGACTGATGCTGACTCGATGGTGTAGAAAAGAAAATTCAATTTGAAATGTTGACATTTTTCCTGAGAATTTGTGTTGTTAGTGTCTTGTTATTTACTGTGCTCTGTATGTGTATTCAAGAAAAAAATGATATTTGTCATGATACAGTCACTTCCCCAATTCCAATCTTTTAACATTTTCATTGTAAAATTTCCTTGATGGTGGTGCCATCAACTTCTTAAAAATAATAAGAGTCCATATTTCAGGTTTGCCCTGTATAATAAATAATTAAGAAATATACAGTATATATAATATAATCCTATATTATAAAGCTAAGAATTGGATTTTCGTTTCCAGAGACTTTTTGCCAAATGGCTCAATGAAATTGCATAAAAATAAACATACCGTAAGTACACCATCATAACTTGCTAGCAACGGAGCGACAGATCTCAATTTTCAATAAAACATAATAAAACTAGCTTTACAAAATTTTGACTTTTGTAACGTTTCCCTTTGGTTTCAAACTTTCAAAAATGGCATCTTCACATTAAAAGAATGACGTCGTCAATTTCACAAGATAAAGTCAGGCACGTGAAAAATCAGTTACTTTACATTTAACATTTGCGTTTATATTGTGTGTCATCATGTAAATGTAAAATAGCCGGTAAATTTAAACAATTAATTTTATATTTCATTGGTGATTACTGTAAACCCAGGCAAAGCCGGGAACCCTTCTTGTATAATATATAAATTACAGTGCTGGGCTGGTTCCCCTGGATATCATAAATGAAATTGTGTGTGAATACCATTTGTTGGAAGGGAACCAGAAAGCAGGTAGGCTGCAACCAAAGCTAGTCACAGTTTTCAGCACAGCTCCAGGCTCAATCCGGCTTTGCTGGATGGGCACCGGATCCATGACTTTGGCATGTGGTGCCGGAAGAAGGGATCTTAACCAAGGAGCTGCTGGACCAGCTTCTTGATGACCCCTTCCTTCCAGCACCACATGCTGGAGTCACGATTCCTGTGTTCATCCTGCACTGTTGGATCGCTGCTGGAGCTGTGCTGCCAGCAATTTAATTTTATTTTACAGCCATATTTGCCACCTTTCCAAATCACTGTCATGTGTCCATGACTTACGGTTTACAAGATGTGATTTTAAATAAAAAATGGAATTAATTCTAAATTAGTTAGCTGGTGGGGTGTCTGTTTGTGATTATGTCACTCCCGAAATCAAAATCACGCAAGCATCCAGCAACTGCTAAAATTGTCTAAAATTGTGCCAGATCCGAGTGAAAGTGATGGTGAAAGTGGTGTGAGTGCTGGGTACGAGCTAGATGAGTCCTCCAGCAATGAAATATCGTCAGAATTGCCGGATTCAGGCGACAACCAAAACAGTGACAGTGCACCAAAAATGGTCGATTTTTCTGATTTGTGAATTTGGCATTTGGTTGGTCCTGGTTCCCTGCCGTTGCCACCATTTTCATTCCATGGGGTGCCGGGTCCCAGCTCCAGCATCACAGATAATTTTGATGATGGATCAGACCCCTGGACCTGTTCAAAGTGTTTGTGCATGCAAACGTGGTGAGTGAAATAGTTGCCTAGACCAACAGGTATGCTGTCCAAAAGTTGGCCAGCTCTGTGCTTACACCAAGCTCTGGCTCCAGCTCTGGCACTGGACAGACATGTCAGTGGATGACTTCTGGATTTGGCTGGCCTGTGTCATGCAACAGGGGGTGATCCAGAAGCCAACCATCGAGATGTACTGGTCCAGCAATGTACTGGTTGAGACCCCCTTCTTCTGGTGCTACATGTCTGAGTCACCAGGTTCCTGCACTTTGTGGACAATGCCCCCATCCAGCAGGAGAAGGACCACCCCTGCTGGAAGCTCCACAAAATCTGGCCAGTGTACCAGGACATGCTGGACAAGTTTCGAACTGTGTACATGCCAGACAGAGAAATCTCAATTAATGAGAGTCTGCTCCTGCACAAGGGCAGCCTTGGCTGGAAGCAGTTCATGCCACTGAAGTGCACCCGGTTTGGCATCAAGCTATACATGCTGTGTGAGGCCAGCACAGGATATGTCTGGACCTCAATAATCTACACCGGGAAAGGCATGGTGCTTGGTGACAAGTTCAGCGACCAGCCACAGTCTGTCCAGGTGGTGCTTGTTTTGCTGGACTGACTCCTACAGCACCATCCGGAGCAACAGGAAAGATCTGTCACCTGGACTCAAAACAACCAAATTGAAACAGTGTGTGCTGGTGGCCTTCCAGCTGGGCAAGTTGCTGGCCATCAAGTGGTACGACAAAAAAGACATCCACCTCCTGTCTACCATCCATGACTGCACTTTCCAGGAAGTACAGTCTCAAGGAAAGGTGCTGTCAAAGCCCAAAGTTGTTGTTGCCTACAACCAGACCATGGGTGGTGTGGACAAGGCTGACCAGTGCCTCACTTACTATGACAGTGTCCGGAAGAGTACGTATGACTCATCGTATCCCAGTTAGTATTACTACTGGCTGTGGCTTGGTAGTCCTGGGTTCAATTCCCGGTGTGGGCTCTCAAAAGTTTTGCTCTCTGGGTACTGGAGGTGCCCCTAGCATAGTGCCTGAGCACCATGAGGGGTACAAAACGCCTGTAGTGCGGTTGAGTAAAGTTGATATAAAAAAAGAGGAGCCATATCTTCTACAAGAAGATCTTACGACAACTCACAGCTAGACCAGGCAATCTTCAACAGCTTTGTAATCCATCCAAAAGCAGCTTGGTGGCCCGGCCAAAACTTTTTTAGGTTTTTGTTTGCAACTGATAAAATTGATTATCTTGGCACACTATAAAAGTGAAATCCAGGCTGTTGACAAGCTGACGATAAATCGCAACAAGCCGGTGGACTCTCACACAGTTTATTATATTTATTTGAACTTCATATTGAATAAAAAATAAATTCAGCCACAAATATATTTGGTCACTGTACAGACCTATATCTAGCTGTGATCCAGTGACCAACAACCAGTTTCAAATTTACCTGCTGAATTCAAGTCCAGCTCCGCATGCAGAGAGAGAGAAGGTAAGTGTCGGATGCTCTTCGTACGCACGTTTAAACTGCACACTGTCGATCGTGACATTCATAATACACTTCATTTCCCATAGATCCACAATCCATTTTAGCATCATTTTTATCTTTTAACTTTATAATCATCAAAATTGTGTCTCAATCGGTAAGCTAGCGCCACCTAGTGAATGCCAGGAACAACCTAACGCGCTGCGGAATTATTGTAAATGGAGCAGCGTGGCGGGTGCCGCAGCCACAGGCTGGTCGAGCTGGATAAAGGCCAGTACCGTGGGCTAGCAGAGAGTGCTAAGATAACTCTATCTCTGAGCTAGTCGGGGGTATCAGAAAAGGCTAAATTTTGTATGTGTTAATAAAGTTGTGTAAGTGTGTGGATCGATGTTGGATAAATGAAAATAAAGAGAATGAATGTGGAAGTGGAAATGTAACTTAAAAGTGTGGGTATAAATGGATGAGTATGTGCGCAGTGGGATTTGTAAATTAAATGAATATGGTTTAATCTCTACCAAGAGATGTTAATTAATTAATATTAGGTTTATTGTGTAAGTAGTGTTAGTAAATTATTCGGTGTTATGTTTTGTTGAGTTATGTTATTGTTGGAAGTCAAAAGTTAATTAATAAAATGTTTAGTCTTAATTAAGAAAAATAAAGTTAGTTATCTATTTATATTTTTAGTCGAGTGTAGAGCTAGTTGTAACTATTTATTTATTTTTACTTTTAAATATATTTATGAGAGCTTGGTTTAGAGTTTTATAACTTTAGTTTTAATGTTTTAAACTTTTAGTTTTTATTCAATTTTAAATTATATTTAAGTTAGTGTTTTAATGTTTAAAACTTTGAAGTGCTAGGTGGTAAGGGTATAAGTGTTGTTAAGTATGTGCTCCTTGTTTCTTTATGTATTCACGATCCAGGTAAGAAGATCATTTGCGAGCTATCAAAAATTGGGAAAAAGAACAAGTGATTAATAAAAGAACACTGAATCAAAGTCGAATAAAATCTTTATGTTTATTTTTTGGGCATAGAAGCAACTTTAATACAAGATTCAATTCTCCATAACATGTTGAAATCCGGGTGGAACTGGCCACTGCCCAGCTAGTTGAAATTAAAATTATGGTGACAGGAACACTAACAATTGCAGGCCTAAAAACTCAGCTAAGAATAATGGACTGGCAAAAACGTTTTTACAGAATTAACAGCACGACTTTAATTACTGGCTAGAGTGAAACAACAGAACGACTGTATTCAACAATGGCATAACGTAGTGTGTGATAGACGAGAAAACTGCCTCGTCTATTTATATGCGTGGTGCTGCGTCACCATGCTCACTAGAGCGAGGCGACACACCACCACACACAACCAATCGGCTGGCAACACACGGCTCGCTTGGTGCCACTGAGTTGACCCTTGGACCCAGTGGCAACCTAGCAAGCAGAAAATCACTCGGAGGTGAATATTCCTCCAACATAACACTTTCATAAAAAATTATAAAAATACAAACAGTTAATGATTAATCTTATAGGGGGATCCCTGAACAAATCACAATAAAACGAGATTCCCTTTTTCCTTTAAAAATCACAGGTGGCTTTGGCATTTGTCACTAAAGACGTCTTTCTCACATCTTTTAGTTTAGACTATTCCTCGATCTCTGCGGGTATCCGAGGGAATGGCGAACCTACCACTAACCCGATAAACAAGATGGTCTGTGGCACCGTGACCTATGAGGAGCAAGGAAATTAAAGGAGACGTGATCTTTGTAATTTGTAACTACAGCAAGGGATCTAAATATGAACAAGCGAAATAAAGTCTCTATTCAAGAATAAGCTGGCCTTTGAAGGAACGGTTCTTCAGTTGGGCAAATAGAACTAATGCAGTAGTAGCAAATAATATATAGTGATCGTCGGTACAAGGATCAATCACGAAGCAGAAATGATATCAGTAGTAAAATTATTGGTGTATGTTTGAGCTTGGTTGATATTGAGGTTTGATACAGATAGAGCCGTCAGAATAATCAGTAGGTTATATATTCATATGTTTTAGTCCACAACCAACAGGTATAATTCGAGAGGGCATAAACTTACGAGTTGACGATTATTGAGTAAGTTATATTCGTAACCTGGTATCCGCAATTGACTAATATAATTCAAAATTGGAACAGACTTACGAGTTGACGATATTTGGTGAATGATGATTTCGGCTCCTGTGTGCTCGTACCGATCTCACGGGACAGGAGAAAACTCAACCGGCCTTTAAGAGAAGTGGTCACTTGACGACAGGATAGTTAATCATTGCCGAGGTTCAGTAGAGCACTCATATTTATATCTCAGCAGGGCCAAGCCAGAGGAGCGGAAGTCTGCATTCATTCGACAATAGTATTTTATTTCTTGAGAACAGTACAACTGTTCTCCTGAATCAAGATAATTTTATTTGACAATTCCTGGATGGTGCCCTGCGATTCCCAGAACAGTGTAGCGGTTCCTTCGAACTTACAAAGTTCACTCGGCAATTCTTAGACAGCGGCTTGTCATCCCAAGAATGTCCCGTAATTCCGAGTACCACGCCATCCTCGAGTTCGGGGAAACCCACACGTGATTAGTATCATACCACGAAACACATGAGGCCTTCCGAGAACCAATGAGTATGCACGTCGGCATTCGAAATATTTGCATGACGTATCAATAATATAAGAGCCCAGTACTTGGTGCCAAAAAACAACGGTAACATAGTTTATTAACTTATTTGGGTTGTTTCCGAATTGATGGAAATAACGGCGTTGATGTGACAATCGCTTCCACTCATCAATAAAATATTTATTTATTTTTTCTGTTCTTTCAAACCCAGACTGGTGAAGAGACAGTCTGTTGTAGCATTTCTCCCCACCAGCCCACGGTAGCTCTGACTGAGTAGGTGGCCACCCTGCAGCCGCGGCGCCAGCACCAGCTTAAAATTCAAACTTGGTGCCCTGTTCAGGCTTTCCATCAGTGTCCATATGTGGCACTCTTAGTCCTGTTTTTGACATTTATTTGATTTGAATTAAAAAATGTATTTTCCCTTTTTGTAATCGGGCAATCGGCGATAAAAAACTTTGATTTTCGATTAATCGGCGAACGACATTGAATCGTTGAGAAAATTTGGATTTTCCTTTCTGCGGTGTTCCTGGCGCCACCTGTTAGTCATTCGTGTAGTCGACTGTCGATAGCTCCCAAATATCGATACTACCGAACCCTATCGCCCAACCCTAGTTCACGAACGGAGCTGCTGTATCACGTTTTGTCGACGATGTTGCAGAACTTTCTCGAATAGTTTGTCGAATAAAGCGAAAAACTAGGCTGTGTCCGGGTCGCGATTCACTTTCTGCGTCTAGTTTCCGTTCGTCGCGCAACCAGAGATGTCGGTCATCGGGATAGATTTCGGCAACGAATCTTGCTATATTGCGGTGGCTAGGGCTGGCGGCATCGAGACCATCGCGAACGACTTCAGCCTTCGAGCGACACCGTGAGTAAATAGTTCTTCGACAATGTGGCGCGTCTGACCTGAATTTGCCCGCTAGATGGCCAATGCGGGCTCATTCTAGCGGGCTTCACTGGAAAGATAGACGCGACCCACCTCGAAGGGCTTTGAAATCTAGACTTAACCTCAAAATTTGCCTACTGTGTGTGTGTAAAGAAAGACCTTAGGTGCGTTAATAGGTCCTAGACTCGATCTGGTGCAGTCTTTCAACATTCGGCGCCATCCCGATGCGAAATAGTCTTTCAAATTGGAATTTTAACAATCTCAAATTTGAAATAATGTCAATTTTTTCCTTTGTTTGATGAAGGGCATTTTCGCTTTCGAAATATTGAGTTTTCCCAAATACAGAAGTGGACGGTCTAGAATTGGGGCGGTCGAGCAACCCACGCCTCACCGGCGGCTGACTAATACACGCCATGTGATACCATTTTTGGAATTGGGGTTTCCTCGAACAACACAAAAGCGGTCCTGGGAGTGAGGGAGGGTGGGTGGACAGGTCAATCTCGACTGTGACAACAATTGCTAGGCCCGCCATCCGCGTTCCCCCGATCAATACTTTGTCTACAATTGGCCTACCCCTGAACAAGGAGTCCTGTTCAGAGCCTCTATTCTTGTTTCCTCTTATCTTATTTAGTAGGCCTCGTACGTCTTGATTCATTGCGCTCATTGGAACTCGTTTACATCAGCCCAACTCTACGTTCGCAATCTGTTTTATTAATATTTTATCTACTATCTTGTGTTGGTTTTATTAGTTTTTATAAGACGACGCGCCTCTGAGGTCTGAAAATGGACTGTTCAAGAAGGGTTAAACTTTAAACTATCGTGTTTTCCTCATTCGCGGTTGATCCGACCGTGGAACAGGTAGTAACAGCAGTGGCACGGCTCCTACGTTTCGGGCTCAAAATTTGATAAAGAAATGTCCAGTTGGAGGTAGTGACCTATGACCTAATAGGGGTGGACGTGTACTGACGGCGTGACGGGTTTCTCACGTGACGACCTAGGTCAATAACCAAAAAAAAATCATTCATTTTGGCAGAATGGCAACGGGCTGGGGTCTGAATGGTCTGGGGTTCAACTCTGGCCATGACATTGATTAAAGAATGTCACGGTATTTTGTGAACTTGGCGATCAACAGGCCAACTATACATTTTGACGACCGAAATATTTGATAAAAATATGAAAAAATATTTTCACTAATGTTAATACATTTTCTTGTATTTTCTAATTTACTAATTGAACGACTCGTCATAGCGCTGTTTAGCGACTGACTGGCTCGGCGGTCCCGGGTTCGATTCCCGGCGCGGGCTCGTATCACAACAGGAGTTTCTGTACCCCTCTTGGTGCTTAGGCACTATGTGAGGGGCACAGTTGATTGAAATTTAAGGAAAAAAAATTCCGCACAATTCCTACAAATGAGGCTCGTTTTTATATTCATACCACTTTTCAATAAATTACTTGATTCGCAATTCCAAAAACTAGAACAACCGATTAATTATTCTTATTTAGTCTTAGATAAACAACGCGAAATAAATACTTGGACCGCGCGCTGTAAAACCGGAACCGGATTCGATATACTACTAGCTGTCCAGTAATATCCTCCCAACTCTTTATTTCGCATTAGATACGTGAAAAAGTGTGGGTCTAGCAATTGTACATTTTTCGCAGGCTACCTGTTATAAGAGAATTTATATGGGGAAATGAAAATAACCTTAAAAATATTGTAAATTACCCTGCTAATATGAATTGTTTTTCCCATTTGTTGTCTGTTAACAGTTCGTGTGTCGCTTTTGGCGACAAGAACCGTCTGCTGGGTGTGTCTGCTAAGAACCAACAAGTCACCAATATAAAGAACACAATCCACGGTTTCAAGCGACTACTCGGACGAAAGTTTGACGATCCTGCCGTCAAAGCGGAATTGGCGAATTTCTCCTTCCCAATCGAAGATGACAACAGGGCTATCAAAATTAAGGTGAGTCGTTTGCCTAATGTTCGGGTCCCTGCAATGGCAATTGTTTTTATTCCCATATGTCACTTAACTCGCCCATGAAATAAGTAAAATATATTTTTCTAAAGAAACATTCTTTGCTTATTTGGTGGCAAATCTGGATTTCAAAAATTCGCACACAATATAAACCAAACAAGGAACTTTTGAAATTGTCTGAGCACTTCGAACAAAAAGTGATAAACACTTCAGTGAATTAACAAAAAAATGTGCGGTCATGAAGTAAGAAAATGAAAAACGTGAAAAACAGATCGGCGCGACAAAGAAATAAGAAAATTCCATTAAAATATCATATCTAAATCTTATAAAACTAGAGCGATGATTTTCCTGTTCGGGGACTAACTCCCGAACAGCTCAATGAAATTGAATAAAATTTTACATACCGCTAGTACATCACCATAATTCGATAGCGACCACTTTACGTATCTCGGTTTTCACTATTTCATAATAAAATAACCGTTAACAAATTCTTGGTATTCTTGGAAAAAATAGCGTCTCCACATCAAACGCATAACGTTGCCTATTTCACGTGACATCAAAGCACACCAGTCTACAGTTCCAACCACATACTATTACCGGAATAATTATATATATATATAAACCACATGATAACATAATAAAAAAAGATATTTTAAAAAACTTTGTTTTTAATTTGACATTTCAATTGACACCCTGTCTGGAAATCTTAATTTTTAAAATACGTCACCACATCAAACGAATAATGACGTCGATTTCACGTGACAATAAAGCACATCAGATTTCATTTCTAACCACATACTATTACCGGAAAAATATTTTCAATATAAAAATAAAATAACAATTTTAAAAAACAAAAAATAATCAAATAGATATTTTAAAAGTACGACTCGTCGTAGCCCAGTTGGTTTAGCAACTGACTTTGGTTTCGGCGGTCCCGGGTTCAATTCCGGGCGCGGGCTCTCGAAAATTTCGATCCCGGGTACTGGTCGTTCCCCTCGCACAGTGCCTAAGCACCATGAGGGGGACGTAAAGCCTGTAGTGCGGTTGACTACAGTTG
>JAQGBY010004968.1:0-15498 GCA_034698785.1 Mycogona germanica | reverse complement strand
CCGTCTTATTCTATTATTGTGTAGCACTACTATCGCCGAACATTAACCAACTGACAACAAAAAAACAGAAGTATGAGGGGGGGGGCTGGGAGCGAATACAACGCGCGCGAAAATGCAAATTGAGAATGCGTATTAGTTTATTCTCTGCTCTGCTGCTTATTTTGCTCTTTAAAACTCTGTGATTGGTCAAAGTCGAAGCATCCGACAAAACAATACCATTTGATGTGATCTGGAAGGGGTGCGTTTATCAAATTATTTCTAAGCTACTCAAACTTGTAAGGCTTTTCGGAACGGGGAGCGCTACATTGCCGACGCAATTACCGGCGAGAACGTGGTGCGTGAGCAACCAATTAGGATGCGACAATATTCTCGCTGTCGATCGGCAACAATTTAAAAATTGAATGTATTTGGAGTGAAACGAAATTTTTGTATGACTCGTCGTGGCCCAGTTGATTTAGCATCTGGATGTGGCTCAGTGGTAGAAAGGGTTGATTTGTTTTTAATTCACTGAAGTTTACAACAGCAGTTTCTGTGCCCCGCTTGGTACGTGCCCACTATGTGAGGGGAACATTTTCACCAGTACCCCGTGATCGAATAATCGAGAGCCCACACCGGGAATCGAACCTGGAACAGCCAAACCAGTCAGGCGCTAAACCACCCGCACTACTTGTCAGGGTTAGGTATGCAAAACTCAAAGAATGGGCGCCAAACTTCAGTTATGACTCGAATGGAGAAACTCTTTTAACGCGACTGTTCCTCAAACTTTACAGGAAGCCAACATGTATTTTGGCACAAAACGTTAAACGTTAATTATATAACAAATATAAAGTTGCGAGCCGAAACGGTGGCCTTAAATTAATGCCAAACAAACAATTAGCAAACAACGCGCTTGTTTTCGATTCCGGCCGACACCTTCGGAATTTTTCGGGCGAGACAAATTCCTTCACGCGCCGTTTGTCGGATTAGAAGTAAAAATCATGAGCCGTACCTGTTCAATATAGAGACGTTAAAGATCCCTTTCCTAGGCAGCCTAGGTTAGGCAACATTTTCAGGTCGTCTTCTGGTGGAGTTTTGGGCGGTCAAATCAAGCTGTAACCCCCCCTTAACAAATATTTTTAAACCCGCGCTCGTTATTAAAGATTAGAGAAGCGTCCGGCGCGCTCCGAAAGTTGAACACTTGTCCCGCTTCTCTCTTCTCTGTCGCTTAGCGCTCGGCTGGCGCGCTTCTCGAGCTGTCAATGTTCCTTTTCGCTTTCTCTCTATTCTCCCGCTGTGCCACCACACCCCGGAACACAGTCCGCTCTCTCGAATGGATCCGTTGTCGAGCGCTGCTTGCTGCATCTCTGCTGCTCCCTCCGCCCGCCGTCGGCGACGCCTTGCCGCTTTTCTTCTCATCCGCCGCCTTTATCGCTCGAGTGCCGCGCACCCGACACTACGAGTCCTACTTGTTCAGGACAGCACCGAATGAGACGAACACGAGTAGCGGCCTCGACTTTTTTTTATAATAATACAAGTCACAAAGACGGGTGAAACCACAAAATTAAATTCACAAAATGAAAATATATTATGTTAACAAGGTCCACCAGCGTCACTGCCCAAATTCTACTCCGAGACCCTCCCTAACTTGCGTCGAGAAAGCCAAAGCTCTAAACCAAAAGAATCTTATGGGGGTCCAACCTGCGTGTAGGACACTGGGTCTTCTGCGTCTAGTTAACTTTTTGAACTAGATAGATTTGTACATGACGCCAAAAGTTATTATCAGATAATTATTGATTGTGAACTGCGGAAAGGAAAGATTTTTTAAAAAGGAATGATACAATTGTATAATGCACTCTTATCAACAAGCATAAGTTGCACAAATGAAATTAAAGTCAACATGTTATGTCCACTCAAACTTGTAGCAGAGAAATTTACAATACATTCTTATTCATTTGCCAGTTTAGAAGCTCGTGGATTTTTTTTTCAAATATCCAGGTGGAGGAACAGTAGGGCTAATTCTTAGTCAATCGAATTTACTTTTTTATCTTACCTTGGTCGGCCAATTGGAAATTGCCTAAATAAAAGATACTGAATCTTCGTATGAATACAGTCATTACGCACGTTACGCACAGGCGTTACGCATCTCTAATGGGACACAACCAGTACCCCGGGATCGAAAATTTCGAGAGCCCGCGCCGAGAATCGAACCCGGGACCGCTGAGCCACAATCAGTCGCTAAACCAACTGGGCTTCGACGAATCGACTTTTGAATTTGAAAAGACCTCGTCATTGAAAAGCCGGGGCACTCTTAATCCTCTAATGTCCGGTGGCACTTTCAATCTTGGTTGTAATTTGACATGAAGCAATCTTAATTTGCGAGAGTCCAGATTTCTTTTTCCTTCAGTAGCCGCAGGGCTGTTACTGGAGGCGCTCAAATGTGTCTGCGACAAGATTCACGCATCTTCAATAATTTGTAGTCTTCAATACAAGAGCAACCACGGTATGCCAAGACAATTACAGACGCTAAATGACACGGAAGCAGGAACCTTTTTTCAAATATATCTTTAATAAAGGAAAAATAAATGCTTCAAAATCCCTGAATAACAAGTATCCCAATTACGCAAGTGCAGAATATAAAGTGATGCAAGTGACAGTTGTAATATTAAACATGGAGATCAATTGCAAAAAAAAAAAGAACTGGTGGTGGAAGGGGCTCGTATACCATCTTCCACTTAGTGGGCATCGTGAAATCAAATTTAGACCATGACTATTAATAATTTAATCATTGATCTAGGGTCAGAGTTGAGCAAGTGGTAGTGATGGTGCATTGTGGTTCATCCAAGAGCCCCATGAGGGGGGGGGGTTATTGTTTTGTCATGACTTACTATTGTATATAAAACATGTTCAATTGAAATGACTTGACCTTTGTTTAACAGGACCACCACTTTAAATCTAGTCTGAGATATTTGTTAAAGACGTCCCCCCACCCGGAGGCGACATTTGAATCTATTGGTTGGTTACACGCTTGTCAAGCAAAATCAATGTCGAAAACCATTCGCCAGGAACCCCGTGATAGGAGTTAATTGTCATGCCAGCCGGAGTTGCCATATCGAATCAAGGCACGCGAGTTTTGACAGATCCCTCTCCACAGAGAGCTGCAGACCATGAGTCACTTAGGGTATGGCAATTCTGAATTGGCCCTTCGCAAGGTGTGGCGTCACAGTGATAAGAGTTATTTAGTTCCACAACCTTGATTTCTTATTCTATCTATTACGAAATGATTGGGCCTTAACAAATTTGAGCATTGGACTGGCATGACAATTATTCTAATGAAAACCTGGCATATGGTTCCGGCATACCTATCCTGAAAAACATTACAAGTGAGTGAAGTTGAATTTGTTGCCAACATGTATGTAAGGTCCCCTAGCCCACCTTGCTTGGGTCACGCATTTGCACAGAAGTCAACAGTTGGTTCTTGGCGTTGGAGGTGAGCAAGCCGACTCCTTGAGGCATCAGATACACAGAGCAGAAAGACAGAAATAAAGCATGGTTATTTTTTCTTTGTGGGTGGTGGCCTTGTTAAGGGCGCCTAGTTTTCACTGCTAAATTTTTCAGGGGTTTTAATCTTGAACTCCAATAATGCAAATATGTAGCTCCAAACAAAGGAAATAATCTAGTATATTTTCTAATTGGATCAATGAACATGGTCACATGTGCTGGAGCAGACCGTCCAGATAACAAATGAAGACATATGATTTTTCAATTCCTTCACGATTATGAATCAAGTTATTGAATGACAAATTCGCAAGAGTCGCAATTCAGCCATGAATAGAAGAGAACATGAATTATTGGCAAGATGGCCTCATCTGTTCAAAATGGACAAGAGAAGTTCATCATTATGAGGCTTCTCCGAGAAGTCTTGAATCACTTTTAACACAATTTCGTCCCCAAATTTTGTTTCAAAAGAATCGAACAAATTTGATGCGAATACCATGAATATGTCAAATGTCAAGCTTTCTTGGCAAAGAGCACGTCATCTTGCATTCCTTCATCAAACACACACACAGTAAGTGAAATAAAAAATAGTAGATATAAGGTAATAAAATTAAAACGATTGAAGAACTGCAATCGAGAATCGGCATCAATGATTATCGTCAATGACAATCGTATGAACTCGCCTAGAACTTTCGTCACTACCCAAAAAATTTGCTTCAATAAAATTCAAATAAATAAAATAATTTTGCTACCAAGTTTCCGACTTGCAATAGCGTTTTTATAATTCGCCAAGCTCCATCGTCAGTTGCATTTAAAATGTTGTGCTATTGCGCACGTCCAAAAAAATATAATCGAGTAACCGGGAAAAAAGGCTGGAAGAAGGAAAGGAAGGCGAGTTCAAACTCTAAATCAGGGGGAAAGTTGTTCCTCCGGCGTACTGGCCAAGCACGTCAGAGAGAGCAATAAAGATCCACTTCAATGTGTTTGGCAAAAATCAAATCTTAAAACACATTGAACTGTGATTGGATCCATTGTTCTCTGACGTATATGGCAGTATGTCAGCCATTTTCTCGGTTTATCGATTAATTTTATTGGACGTGCGCAATAGCACACCATTTCAAATGCAACTGACGAGGAAGCTTGACGGCTCACGAGAGTGCTTCTGCAAGCCGGAAACTTGATAACAAAATTATTTTATTCATTTTAATTTCTTGGGTAGTGACAAAAGTTTTAGGCGAGTTCATATGTTTGTCTTTCGCAAATCTGCAATTTTTCTCTCAGAAGTTTAAACGCTGTTTATTGACGATTTTGTTGCACTCTCGATTGCAGTCCAGCAATCGTTTTATTTATTTCTTATACAGTATGTGTTTTGTGGAAGCATGCATTTATCTAGAAAGATTCAAGGAGATGCCAAGAAAGCTTGATACTTGATACTTGATAAATTCATGGTATTTCATCAAGTTGGTTCGATTCTTGTGAAACAAAATGTGGATCGAAATTGTGTTCTACTTGGGAGCCATTCATAAAAAAATGACAGCCCTGCTAAGTCATGTTAAGTTAATTTTGGATTCAGAGTGCAGGATATATATGAACACGAGGCAATATTTTAGACTGTGCTTACAAGTCGGCTGCCCCATGAAGTGGCCCTAGAATGCAAAGTATTTTCATGAATTTCAAATGGAGCCAGGAAACCTATTAATATTGATCCTAATTTTTTTTTACAAAGTTCCAATAACATGATGCGAGTAGAAAGTTTCGAAATATTTTTTTTAAAATAATACTTAATTCACATTTAGCCCTTAGTGCAAGGCAGGGGATTGTCACCTTGACCAGAGGATTGTCACTTACATAAAAGACTTAACCATGTTACAATAAACTGCTTGGATGAAAGGATGTGGGACAGGTCTTGTTGAGAAGTTTCTATTGAACAAGAGTTAATTGATTTTAAAAAATTGAAAAAACTAGCGAACGTGAATCAATTTGGTGGAATAAAAAATGCACACACACACACACACATGGAAATACAACTAGTTTAGACATGACAGATCTAGCACCACTCGCAAGTCCACTGAAATGACTGCTTGATGATTTAAAATAGCTTCCCTTGGAAGAAATGCCAGGAGATATTTGTACTTGATTGGAAAGATGACACGATCGGTGCACAAATAATGCACAAGTGGACGGGGTTGAACTTGTTACATATAATCAATAAGATACATTTATATTATCAATAGATTCAATGAAATCGAACTCTTGGTTAACTAGAGATGGTCCATCCAAACTCATTTGGCATGAGAAGAATTACGTATATAATATTTTAATGACACGAAGATCAGGATCAGTACCCCTAATCCAGTCAAGATTGGTGTTATAATTTAGAAACCACGAGCGGGAATCACACAGTCTTCAAATATTGGCAATCACATCAGGCACACATGAAAGTACAAGGTGGTTGGTTATAATGGAGTGGAGAGGGCGATGGTCTTAATCTCTAATTGTCCATGACATGAATTGGAATCTTGGAAAAAACATGATCATAGGTATTTTTAATATCGGGTACTCCAGATATTAAAAACAGCCAAGAAAGAGGAACCAGGTACCAGGTACCCAGGGAAGAGGAAAGGAAACCAGGAATCGGAGCAAGCGTGTTCAATGAGCTTGAATCCCCGGCTGCATGCACGATGATGCATCGATTCGGAACAAAATAATAATTGAAAGCCAAAAATAAACTTTTGGTAACAAAATTAATATGCCAATCTGATAATCAGAGTCTTCTCTTGGTATTTTTTCATGAGGCTTCATAAATTGCCAACAGACAACATCTCACCAACTGTGGCTCGACGTTCCCGGGGCACTGGGGGGACATAATTTCCTGTAGTGCTATGCACTACAGTTCTGCAAGTAAAAATGAAAAAATTATTGTTATTAAAAATACATTGTATAGGTTCAACTATCTTGTTTTCCGACAGCTTTTTAATGTGTTTCAGCCAATAACTAATAATATTGGGGTGAAAAATATTCAACAGAAGTCTGGTTCTCCTTGCTATATGTGCAGTATAATAAATTCTAAAGGTTTGCTGCAGAGAGTGGTGGTCCCTTCATACAGCTTAGTAAAATAGTAGTTAATAGCTTCATAAAGTGTGTTCAAAACCAAGTGTGAGCCTGACTTCTAAAATGGAACTTGGACGGCATGGCATGGTTGTTCTAAAACTGGATCCAGATTACAATTACAATATGTACCCTCAAGCAGCCCCGGATGGGGCCTATGGTGGAGGAGACAGGAATCAAGCTAAACAAAATCTGGGTAAAGTTAGCGTGAGGACATGCGCAATCCAATGCGCTTGCCCGGTGTTTTTTGGATACTTTTTAAACAGTTTGAAAAATAATTTCGCCAGCTTTTTCGAAACCATCTTGTAGACCTACCATGAATGCACGCACTCATCTTATTACAATACAAGATGAATTCTAGAGTACCGCTCAGCCCATGTATATTTGCCACTAGTTGATATCCCTTGCATGCATCTTGGTGACAATCAAGTCTTTGAAAGGGTTTGTCAGCTATTACTGCAAAAATTAACGAAGAAGCTCCATAACTTTTAATCAAGTACGATTTTAATCCTTCCCAATCGTTTTTACTGTATTTTTCGTCTGATCAACTGCAGTGTGAAATTTCTCTTAATACGCATTCACGCACAACTCAAAAACTTCCCAGTACACTGACTGTGCACAGTCCATGAGCAAAGCCTAGTACTGTAAATGTACAGTATTTTTCATTTAATTACAATTAAAAGAACACAAATCTGGAATTCTGCACTGGGTGGATAATTAATTTGACATGGTGTACAGGAGTCACACGCTGCAACATCTGAATCAGACGAGAAAGACATGAGTGCAACTCACATGTCATTAACCACAAATCAGAGCAATTTCTCAATGGTATCCAAATAAGTACCGAGTATGGGCATTTGATTGAACTCGCTTTCTCGAGATCAAGATTTATAATATTACAGAGATATCTGAAAATTACTAATTCACATTCATCCCATGACCTGGCGACGAATTTTGCGTGCGTCATGGTGCGTGTCAACACGGTTAGCTGTCAGACCAGTCTTCTAGCAGGATCTGAAAAATAGTTCAGATGGACAGGTCCCATCAAAAAATGTTTAAAAAAACATAAATTACAGGACTTTTGAAGTGTTCTCATTGCCAAAGATCACGGCGCTTAAAATAAATCTCACGTCAGACACGTCAAACCCAAAAGAAAGCGTTACACACCATCGACTATCACCCAACGTCAATGAAATAGATTTTTTGTCGAATGTTATTACTACCTGGTCCAATATAAAGACAAGAAGAGTGCACCATAGAAATCATTTTGAACCCTTGTCACCTAAAGAACAATTATAAACACAGAGCACCTTTCGAAACCTTGTTAAACGTTTTGTCAACCTTAATCTGCTTGGAATAGAACTGAGATTTGAGATTTTAATTGGAGTTTAGTTGCTATTTTCTTGTTAATATAAAAACTGAAATATTGCAGGAATTTGTGCCCTCGTTTTATACTTCAGCTGAACAACAATCGATGAATTTACACACGCGATTACAATTATTAAAACGACCCATCTCCTCGATAGTTATCTAAATGTGTTAAAGAAAGTTGCGCTCTTGAAAAACATGAAATCTTGAATTGAGTATCAAGTTCCGCGTGTCCTCTTGTGTGACTTTTAGCATGCAGGCTACATGGATCCATATCTATCATGTTCCCAGGGTTTCACACAATCGATCCGACCAAATCACAAATCTACGCAGCACAATAATGACAAACATGACCCCCCCATCCATATTTTTTAACAAATTGGTAATACCGCATGAACAAATAGGATTTTATGGATCCTCCCACAGAAACGAAATGTTTATCCATTAATATGCCACATCCATTTCTTTTAACAATTTTATTTTCACATTTTTTTTTTTTGATTCTCCATGCAGTTGGACGACGAGATGAGAACATTTGATTGGCATAACTAGGAAAAAAACAAGGAGAAATGAACCTTCATTCCACAAGGAACTTGACATCTAAAAAAACAAGATCTTCAAGTGTAAATTCCAAATGTGTGTAATAGACTGTCGATAATGTTCAGGTTAATGGGGGAAAAAATAGAACCAACAAGAAACAAAAGTAACATGCAAACACGAACACGGGAATAGGGGATCAAAATTATCAATCTGATTGAACCAGCCACCATTCTTGAATTTAGAAATGCTTACAGGCAGGGCCAAATACATTTTTGAAAATGAAAAAATGGGCAAGGGATAATGTATGTCCCTCTAGGAATAATGTAATTTTAAAATAATTTAGCCTGGTCGTGTCCTATTTCAAGAGGATCGATCAAAAGTTGTCTATCATTTTTATGATATTCTATAATCACCACAGAAGAAAACGAAAACACCGAAAATTACTTAATTCAGATATTTGCTTTCTCTCAAAATACACTAGATCTTCAAAATGGCGTTCGGTTGAGCAAGAAACAATTACTAGTTTCGCCTGGCAATAATATTGAATATTATAATGGAATATTAAATATAATTTGTCTGCGACAAATTGTCACCATTGATGTGACGATGACTGGAGACAATCGCCAGTAGACTCATATATACATTTTTGGTTCATGTAAATGTCATTTTCTTTTGGCCAAAACACACGCGTGAGATTTTAAAAAAATCTCCAGCGTAGTCAAGTCCAAACAAAATGGCACTTCCACTGAGCAAAAAGCAATAATGGTCCGAGTGTAAATGGCCATTGACTTAAGGAAAGTTGAGAGAAAAAGAAATTAATGGCATGTGCGAACAGACCAACGCAATCGACAAACGAGTAGCTGATCCTTGCTCAATTGTAATAGCAAAGTTTAAGGACAACTAATTGCAAAACTGGACTCCTATTTCCCTTTCTTGTTGCCACGTTCAATTAATAAAAAAAAACCATATGTACATTTTGATCAACCCTCGTAGATCTAGCACTCCAAACAAGCTTGTTAATGGAGGCCTCGTCTAATCCCACCAGTGAGAGTAAAAGGAGTGCAACAGTATTATTCATCACCACCTTTTCTCCCAATTAGATACCTGAGATCTTGCATGGCGATCTTTGATCTTCGCACAGCAGTGCACAAGATTGGAATCCTCTTGTACGAATGAACACAAAAGTAGAAATTACATAATACATGAAAAAACGATAGTACTCGGCTACCAAAATATTGGGGAACGGTGATTAGAAACTCTAGATCCATTCATCGTTCAAGAATGAAATGGGAAACCAGTGAGACACAAGTAGAGGATCATTGAGGTATCTTGCGGTTGTTATTATATAAGAATGAAAATATAAAAATAGATATATATTTGAGAACTCCTTTTCCCTTCGAGGAACCACCGGTCTCGTTAAAATAAAAATTTTCACCCCTCTTGTGTCACCAATGATGTCCATCTTGACAAAATGATAAAGGTGTGTGATTTGCGCATAATGACTATTAACTATAATTTGGCATCCACAACAAACAAAAACAAGAGGAAAAACAAGTAGGGGCTACATGGAGGTTTACGAGAAAAAAATAAAAATTAAAACTAGAATATAAAGCAACAATAAATATATCTAATCTACATCTCACCGTCCAACCACCAACAGCCAATCCGAGGCTCACACATCTAGCTCCATATAATTTCCCTTTTCTCATGACTGTTCCATTCTCTAATGAGGACAACTTATCTGTGGACGCACCCACTGGCGTCCTTTAAATGGATCACCCAATCACATGAATGACTCAAAACATCATTGTGATCGCCCTACTCTTTTGGATTAATCGACATAACTATACACGTGTTAAAATACAGGTGGGCGAGCGTATGTCGATGTATGGCAACCACGAGGCAGGAAGGAGCCAGGTTACGACTACGATTAATTATAAAATGTGCTCGAATTATTTTTTTCGCGACTATCCTGTCTTGGCTAGCCAAGACGTGGATTGGCATGGATTCAACTTTTATTTTGGCAATAAATGTTGTGAAAATCATGATTCAAATTATTTCCAGGTTTATGTTACAGAATTTGATTATAAAATATCATTCATTTGGAACCGAATGGTATACGAGACATTTTTTATTTGTTGGTCCATTAAAATTTTATGTTTCCTTAATTCAAAGACCCGATTGTCACTCAGAATAAATATAGAAGAATGAATGAGGTACATACTCATCTCCTAGTGTAGGGCAATCACAGCAAAGTTTAAGAGTCACGACATGTTTCACTTTGTCAGCAAGTATATACATGTAATCTAAGGAAATGCTGCATATCAAGTTTGTCTAATCAATCAAAAACCCCAAGAACCACTTCAACGAGACTTGGTGATCATGAATGTATACCTTAAAACTTGGAGGAACTAGTCCATTACGTATCCTATTGGTGATCATGAGTGATTCTATATGGCATCATGAGGTCCGATTCTTGTAAATATTATTCGTGCCTCTCGCCGAGGCAAGTTAGAATATGATATGGAGGAGAGCTAGTGCAATTTGAGGTGAGGTAGTACACGTGGGTCTCTAGTCAATGCCACACCCTTGATTCCCACCCTAGGAATCACATTTAAACGAGGAACAAGATATATCAAGAACAAGATCTTAGCTAAGACAGGGTTCCTGAGTGTCAACCATCTATCAAGATTACATTGCAACCTTACGTGCCTTGAGCTTAGAATGTTCTGAAAACTCTACGTAAAAATACCAGGAATGAAGACATTGTTACTCTTTATCTCTTGGTCGGTTGCTCTCTTGTCCTTGCTTTTTTATCCCTTCTATTCTAGCCCACTCGTAGAGACCCAATAACTTGACAAGACCCAGAGAAGAGAGTAACACAATTCCACTCTATAAAACAACTAAACCATTTTGCAACCTGATTCAAACAAGACTACTTGTGTGTATAATATATATATATATATATGTATAGCTTGTGTACAATTAACGACTGTGTATCCCATGAAAAGGATTGAGGTAAATGACATGACATGAACACCATGTCATGCCACAAGGTGAGAGGTATCAAGAATGGGAGCGATAAGAACAATAATTATAATAAAATGATATCCCTGAAATAGTTTCCTTTCGCCACCTAGAACATCTTTACAAATCTTGGTTAAATCATTTCCCCTCCAAACAAAGACTCCCAAAATAAACAAACAAGCAAGCGAGGCTCGCAAATTGAACACACATATCATACACATAAAGATGATGGGAATCCCATTATTGGCTTTGGACTCGCACTCTTGTCTTCTCTAAAGATCTCTTCAAGATGTCTTCTAAAAATCTGAATTTCCATGTCTGCTTAGATCACCCCATGCCCATCCCTTGCCAGAATCTTGGATTTGTGCTGCCCAATCTGCCAGTAGCATTACTAATTCTTCTCTGAAAGAACTTTGATAGAGGAATCTGCTGTATGTTCATGCTTCACCACTGCCAGCTTCCAGACACTAACAAGAAACGATGGATGGAAACATCCAAGTAGGCTACTTGGCAGATGATTGACCCCATTTAAATTAATTTCTAAACTGGTGGAATCGTTTTGGAAACCATTGGCCCGATAAATTCCTTTGCATCCTATTTTCATATTATGGTCCAATCTAGATGTTCCATGAACCATCTGGATTAATAAGTGGGCGTTGAATTAATGAAATATGTCAAGATCTTCTTGCCTTTGTTGAAAAAAAGTCTAGTGGAATGTTTCCTTTTACTAAACCAACACATGCTCATTAAAAAATTCATTTATCAGGCCCTTAAATAATCTCAAACAAAAAACTGCTTAGCAGGGCCTCATATGTCTAGACATTAACAAATATATAAGCTAATAGAAGTCTCCGTTGAGACAAGAGTGGGTGTCCCCGGCCATTCTTTTAAGAACTCATTCAATGTCAATTGCAATACTCTTCTTGATGTGGCAACTGCAAGATTCACTCCCAAGTCTGCTGGAGGTAATACGGCCTATGGCTAGTGCCTCACATTCTTCATTAGGGCACAACTAGTCACTGGTGTGGTAGCACCAAGTCAGCGTGTCCAGTAGTAGCCCTTGAGGCGCTGGTTCCAGCAGCTGCTACCCTTCTCACAGCACCACGCACATCCATAAATGGACTGGCTTCATGGTAGTGGTGTGCCATGTGCAGTTGGTGGTGTGGAGCCAGGTGAATAGGGTCATGCAGAAAGTGATGATGTGGCTGGTGAGGATGATGACGTCTTGGCAAGATCCTTCCTCTACTGGCATTGCTCGTCTCAGAGGCTGACCCGTGCAGCAGGTGGTGTCCATGGTGGAGAGGGAGGTCATGGTGGTGGCCCTGTTCACTTGGCAGGTCCAAGTCAGAGTCCCCATCACGGCCACCGTCACTGTTGACATTGGCTGCTTGCAAATCATGCCGCAACCTTTGATCCTCTTCATCCTCATCTGTCTCATCCAACTCCAACTCTTGTTGTTCCTGACCACCTTGGCCATGGTGTCGCAGCTGTACATATCCCCGTCGCCGACGCCACTGGATGCCAGGTGATAGCTCTTCCTCTGATGAATCCTCATCCTCTTCCTCCTCTTCTACCATGGCTTCAGACTCGTCACCTTCATCAACATCACCAGCCATCAGTATGTGTGGAGGCTGCCGTTGATGACGAAAGAGGCGAGTACTGGGTGATTGCCGCAAATGCAAGGCTGCTGCTGAGTCAGCTAGGCCATGCCCTCTAGATGTTGGGTGGGGTTGGCCGTTTCTGCCACTTGCACTGTGATTTGCGTGCATGGACAGATCTTCAGGCTCAGTCTGTTCAGGCGGTGGAGGGGGTAAGGGTATGGAGTGCCCAGAATAAGATGAGGTTGCCAGAGTATAATGATGGTGCCGCCCTGTCTCTATGCTAGCCTGCCCCATAATTGGTGGAGGAGGAATGCTGACCTTGATGATTCTCCTCGTTTCTCGAGGTTTGCGTTCACGCTTGAATGGCCGCTCTTGGGTATCTGGCACGGTGGTAGGCAGTTGGTGGGTAGATGAGTCGCCACCATCGAGATGGAGGTGATGGTGGTGGTGGAGCAGGTGGGGGTGGTCTGGGGGTATAAGCTGGAGAGTATGTGAATCTCGCTCCAGATCCGCTGCTGTCTTGGGCCGGCGCCCTCGTCGTGGCTTTCCCTGGTTCAGCTGCTCCTTGGGGCACTTATGGTGCATGAGATGGTGACGGCGACGAAAGCGGCCCAGGCACAGTGCACACTCGAATGGCTTCTCACCCTTGTGGATGAGCATGTGGGCCTTGAGCTGATTGGAATCGGAAAATCGTGAGGTACACAGCTCACAAGCATAGGGTCGTTCCCCTGTATGTACACGAAGGTGACGGCGGAGGTTGGCAACTTGAACAAACTGGCGGTCACAGTGGGTACAGTGGTAGGGCTTCTCACCCGTGTGTAGTCTCATGTGGGTTTTCAGGTGGTGGTCACGAGTGAAACGCTTGAGGCATTCCTTGCACTCGAAAGGCTTTTCACCTGTATGGGTGCGCTCATGATTCTGGAGCACGTGCTTGTAACCAAAAGAACGCTGGCACATACTGCACTCGAAATTCTTGTCTCGGATGGCTGCCTCACCCCGACTGCTGGCACGGCTCATCTTTCCACCACCATTATCTGATGTGGGTGATTCGGCATTGGCCGCCACCACTCCACCACCTCCCAACGTCGCACCAGCAACAAGGGCTTGTCCATCGAGGGACAGGGGCGGAACAGGTGCTGCTCCCGTGTTGAGGTAAGAGGCTACACCAGTTACCATCATCGGTGTGGGCGACACACGAGCATCACCGTCAGATCCCTCCTTCATGGTCCTGGTCCAGGGTTAGCAGGACGGCCCTTTTTTCGGTCCTTTCCTGTAAAAGAGATGACACCATTATTACAAGAACATGGTTTACCACTCACGGATCTCGGGTGCTCAATTGGTGATCTTTTAATTTACAGAGTATTAATCGCAAGTAAAACAGAGGAAGAAAAAAAGGTGCATGGTATAAAAATGAACATGTACAGCAGCACGCGGCAAAATGACCTCTAATGAATGACCAAACTCGGGTCACGGCAATGCTTTAGAGGAATGAAGTCGGCGGGCCATGCTGTCAAGACGTCGATCATAATTTGAGGAGCAAGGACCAGACGTACTATCGCCCCGCGCGCTATGGACCAATGACGTCATGGCATTTGTGGTTTCATCATACCTATTCGAGCTAGGTACACCGGTTCACCGGTATTTCGGGATCGATTAAACAATGCCCCCTCTGCCGGGTAACGAACCCGGGAACAGCCGTTCCTCGAGTAGTCACTGTCGACTGAGCTTCGACGAGTCATTCATAGATTGCCAAAACTTGAGTTACTTTAAAAATTATTACGAATTGTTACGAGTAATGAATGAAACGCACAATATCAATGTCATAGTCAATGTGGCATTTGAAATGTGGCCGATTTTAAAGCAAGAATGCAAAACACATATTTCTAAGAATTTTATTAGTAGATACATTTTCATTGCTATTTACATTGACATTGATCAGAGGCAATGCCATCCTTGTTCACTTGGAACTTTTGAAACCTGCATGTATTTTACTATTTTATTTTCTACAATTTTTTAAGTGTATCCTTGTGTTTGAACTTGTCAGTTACATCATAACTCACGAACTTGAAATACCCCAGTGGAACAGTCTAACAGGGCCTCAAATCCAGAGCCTGTTGAAATAGGGCAACCCCATTTATGCCATTAATCGGCCTTTTTACCCCCGCCACGGGCCTCTCCAGCCCCGGGGGCTGCTCGCGGGGAAATGTTGTAATTGTCGTTAGTGATTTTCGTAGTTAATATTTCAGATTTCTATTTCACCAAATGAAAAATAATTACTTTTTATTTGTAACTGATAAAAATAATTTCAAATAAGGAGGTAGGAGCCGATGATAGTTAATCACTGAGATAATTGGGGATTGCAGGACTCAATCAGATACTC